>PVKE010019455.1:0-28464 GCA_004027555.1 Craseonycteris thonglongyai | reverse complement strand
GTGTTGTTCTGTGTTGTGTGGTTCTCTTAGTTGAGGTTTGTTCTCAAGGTTTCCCCTGTGGACTCCCCTCTGTTCACAAGGCCCTTCCCAGGCAGTTATCGGCGTTCTCCTCTCATGCCGCCATCTTTGATCTCTCCATTAGCTTTTTTGACATCGTTTCATTGCACACAGGTGGGTATGATGCCGCACAGGGCAGGAACTAAACTGGGGTCCTCCGGTGTGGAGGTGGCACCGCAGTTCAGCATGTGGGTCTTGCACGGGCCAGGGCCGGAACTCAGGCCCTGGACCTCAAGGTTGCAAGACAAGCGCTCAACCTGTTGAGCTATCCCAGCCTCCCTACACAGGATTCTTGTGACCACTGCTGACTGATACACTCCAGTTGATCCAAATTAGTTTCATTTGTTCACTACAACAAAATAATTGTGATCAAGAACTGAATGTCTGAGCAGAAAGGTAGAGTCAGCATTTCCATGGCCGAAAGAGAAAAGAATTATAGTTCCCTGGGGGAAAGAATGAGAGTGTTGCACCACATGTTTGCCCATAGATCCTCAGCAAAAACAGACATCAACTATTCCTGCCACTAAAATGTGGTCCTAAAGAGGTCATTCATGGGGTTTAGACCCCCATACCTGCAGCTCACATGCCCCAGGGAGGCCTTCTGTTCCAAAGGCTGTAGATGAGCCGGCTGAGCATGGGGGTGACCAGGGTGTAGGAGAGGGACCCCAATATAGAATGTGGCTATCAGATAGAAGAGGACAATCATGACTACCACTATGGTCACTAACATGTTGGCCTCGAAGACCCTGGTGTCCACACACACCAGTCTCAGCAGAGGTCCGATGTCACGGAAGAGGTGGCAGATGCCACTGGGTCCACAGAAGGGAAAGCAGAACAGTCAGATGGTGAAGACCGGCCACACCAGGCCCGGGGCCAGCCAGCACGTGGCGGCCAGCGTATTAGAGAGCCGTGAGCTCACGATGGCGGCATCGTGAGAGGGCCTGCAGATGGCCGGGTAGCGATGCCAGACCGTGACGGTGAGGAGGAAGCACTCAGACATGATGCAGGACATCACCAGGCGCTGCTGCAGGGCACAGCCTGCAGGACATGCCCCACCCCGGGTCGCATCAGGGTCACCCATCCCTGGGGCCAGACACAAGCGAGAAGCAAATCTCCACCTGCGCCAGCGTGCCCAGGAAGAAGTACATGCATGCGCACAGGGCCGGGTCCAGCACCGTGAGCAGCAGCACGAACTCCCTCGCCCAGATCTGGTTGGCCCAGGGCCATGCTGCAGGGACGTGAAGGCGGGGAGGTGGGGATGGAACAAGGCCAACAGCATAGACCCAGGCTGCAGGGGACAGCTCCCAGGGAGGAGAGGATCCTGAAGAAAAAGGAAAAAAAGAGAAGCATGAAATGGAAAACTGTGCCTGCCTTGCCTTGTCCCCCCAGGGCAGTCGGGGCCTCCTTGAATGCCTCCCTTCCTCCCCCCCCCCAACCTGGAATGAGAACCAGCGGTCTTGCAAGGCCCAGGAGACCCTGGTTGGCCCTGCCCCTTCCACCTCTCTGACCTCATCTCCACCGAACTTCATCCACAATGGCTTGTCCTGCCCCAGGGCCTTTGCACTAGCCATTCTCTCCTCTGGAAATGTTTTCCCCTGGGTAATTGTATCAGCCTCCCTTTTATGAGGTTCTGGGTGGACTGGCTCTTGGCTACCTCTCCATCTCTGTCTCCTTCTGATCTTGCTCACTAAACCCAGCTTCAAAGACCTTCTTATCCATGACACCTGCATGTCCTTCTCACTGCAGGTCCTTTGCACTTGCTATTTCCTCTTCTTGAGATGCTTCTCCCCTGGAATTTGTATGTTTGTCCTTCTCTTCCTGCAAATATCAGCTAAGATGCCCCTCCCTTTCTCAATGACCTGATTTAAAGTAGGCCCCCTCAACATGTACAGTCACTAGTCATTCTTTATGACATCATTTTATTTATTTTTTTATTTCTAAAAACACATTTGAAGTAGCCTAGATTATTTGCTTACTTGTTTATCATCTGTCTGCCCCACTTAGTGTGTTGCATCCAATGAAGGGTTTCTGTCAGGTTTGTGGCTGTGTTTGTGGCATATAGAGCACATAACATAGTAGGTGCTCAATAAAGTTCAGTCCATTAAATGGTTGAGTTTCTTTTCCGGTAGAAAGCAGACAAAATATGTACTTTCTCCCCACACAATATTTTCTGTTCTTTGTGGTTCAGATCTATTCTATCACTTTTTTTAAGAATTATTTTTATTGTTTTTGACTGAGAGAAAGAGAGAGATACAGAGACAGAGACAGAAGGTGGGAGGGCCCAGAACAGTCTCCATAGTTGCATATCATTGGTTTTTCCACATAGTTTCATTCCACAGATGGGAGTGGGGCTGCACAGGGCAGGAACTGGGCCGGGGTCTCAACCCAGTGAGAACTAAACTGGGGGCACTTCCCAGTTCAGCATATGGGTCCACACGGGCCAGGGACCAGGATTCGATCCTTGGTCCCCAGGACTGCAAAGTGAGCACTTAACCCACTGAGCCATCCCAGCTTCCCCAATCTCATTTTTTTAACGTTGTTTTTGTCTGTCTAAATCAGTGGATCTCAACTGGGGATGACTTGACCCTCCTTCCAGGGCACATTGGGCAGTGTGTGGTGACATTTTGTGTTGTTACAACTGGGTGCTATTGCATCTAGTGGCTAGAAAACAGGATGCTGTTGAACATCCGATGGCCACCATTCTGAAGCAGAGCATGACATGATAAAATTTATTTATGTTTTATCTCTGTGTTTTCAGATGAGTGCTAAGTGCTTTAGTAGGATTATTTCATGCCATCCTCCAGGTGAGGGAAATGCTACTGTCACTACTTCACAGATAAGTAAACAGGCTTAGAAGTGATGAAACTTGCTCAAGTTAACTCAGCTCATACAACAGGGCTGGGGCTAGCATCACAAGTTTTCTTTTTTATTATTATTATCTTTTATTGTTAAATTTAATGGGGTGACGTTGGTTGATAACAATTAGATAGTTTCCCGATGTACAACTCCATATCACATCACCTATGCATCGCATAATGTGCCCACCACCCAGAATCAGGTCACCACAAGTTTTCTATCACCCCATCTCTCAGCCTCTATTGTCCTCTTCCATTTACTGGTTCAGTGTGTCCTGCTAGCCTGACGTTTTTCTTTTTCAGCTGCAGGTCATGGCCATTAGTGGATCTTGAAATCGATTTATAATAGGTTTCTCAGCCTCAGTTCTATTCACATTGGGGGTAGAATCATTTTGTGTTGTTGTTGTTGTTGTTGTTGTTAGCGGGGGGGGGCTGGAGTCACTAAACTAAGAACAGGTTCCACATCAAGACACATTGCCACTTCATGATAGGCTTTCTCCTTAAATCTCCTGACACTCAAGAGAAGATACAAATCTTTTCTGTGCCCCAGAACAGTGCTTTCCAAAAATGTGGTTGTAGCCCACTACTGGATCACAAGTTTAGGAGAAGGTAATCAGGACTCTTTTCATGAAGGACTATTAAGTACATTCTTAGGGGAAGCCAGGATGGTTCAGCGGGTTAAGTGCTTGTTTTGCAGCCCCAGGACCTAGGATCAAATCCCAGCCCCAGACCATGCAGACCCATATGCTGAACTGGGGTGTGCTTCCCATGCAGGAGGCCCCCAGTTCAGGTCTTGCTCCCCTAGTTCAGCCCCTGACTTGAGGGGAGGCAAGTGGATGTGCCTCCCATATGGGAGGCCCTAGCCTAGTTTCTGCCCTGTGAGGCCCCCACCCACCTGTGTGGAACAAAACCATGTCAAAAACATACAACTATGGAGACTGCTCTATGCCCTCCCCCTTCTCTCTGTCTCTATCAAAAACAATAAAATAAATCTTTTTGTTTAAAGTACATTTTTTAAAATGAGGTCATATCATATAATAAGGGTGAGAATTGTATCATGAAACTTGTTTCAGTCATGTGTATGTGTGTGTGCTTATCCAGAAAGTAAACTATATTTCTTCCTAGTTCCCATTGTCCAAAGGCATTTGAGAAACACTGCTATAGAAATTGCTTTTTATTGGAGAAGAAAAACACAGTAGGACCTCCTTTTGTTTGAGCTACATCCCATCTGGGGCAGTCATTTTTCAGATCTATGGAAAGCTCGTGTAATTCCTGGAAGCAAGGAAGACAGGGCCCCTGGTTCCTCTTCCTGCTTTGGCTTTCTTTTTAATACAGTGTCTGCCAGTTTTAGATTAACCTTCACATACACTTTTTTTTTTTTAAAGATTTATTTTTATCGTTTTGACAGAGAAAGAGAGAGAAAGATACAGAGACAGAGAGAAGGGGGAGGGCCCCAAACAGTCTCCATAGTTGTACATCATTGGTTTTTCCACATAGTTTCATTCCACAGGTGGGTGGGGCTGCACAGGGCAGGAACTGGGCCGGGGTTCCACCTCAGTGAGAACTGAACTGGGGGCACTCCCCAGTCCAGCATATGGGTCCACATGGGCCAGGGCTTGGATTCGATCCTCAGTCCCCGGGGCTGCAAAGTGGGTGCTTAACCCACTGAGCCATCCCGGCTTCCCCCTTTTTGAAAAAAAGAAATTCTCTTCCTCCTATAATAGTCACCTCCTGGACCATTTTACAGCCTTTCCTCCTCTGGTCTCTGCCCAACATCCATCATACCCACACTCAGCTAAGTCCACTGCCCCTCCTGTGAAATTCCTGTTCATTTCCCTGGCCCTTCTGAGAATGACATAGGTAAATCTTCAGGCTGGTGGTTATGCCCAGGAGGGAGAGGGACTTAGTCTGACACATTCCAAGCACCCATGCAGGACCTACTGTGTGCCAGGCACTGTTTTAAGCACATGACAAATGCATTGCATCCTCATGAACTAGGTGCATCATCTCCAGCAGGGAGCTGACTCAAAATGTTAAGTAATTTGCTAGGGGCCCCACCGTTCATAGCAGGACATGCCAGCCGAGGTCTGAATATGGCCAGAATGATGAACCCTTGCACCCAAGCAATGTCCACACCCTTGGTCTGGTATTCACAGGCTTTCCTGATCATCTCCACCTTTGCTTTTGGCAGAAGTAGCTGCTGGTGATTTAGGAAGTTTTGCTAGCGTTCCACACAGGATTCCTGGATCCTGACTCCTCAAACTGCTCCAAGGACCAGCACCCTCAGCATCACCTGGGAGTTGGTTAACACACAAAATCTCAGGCCCCACCCAGACCCACTGAATTAGAACCTGACTTTTAACAGGAGGGTCAGAGGATTTGGGTGCCCCTCTCGACCACACTGCTTCTCACCTGTTGCACTTGTCATTTACTTTCATGAGAAACATCCATACTCGGCCTGGGGGAATCTCACAAAAAATGGTTACTGGGGATGTCGAGTTGGTTCCAAGGGCTGAATGTTCATTTTGCAGCCCCGGGGGCTGAGGATCGAATCCCAGCCCTGGCCTGTGTGGACCCATATGCTGAACTGGTGCGTGTCCCCAGTTTGGTTCTCACCGGGTGAGCCTCCTATGTGGGACACCCCTAGTTCAGCTCCCGTCCCCGGCTCACAGGGGCAAGCCCCCCAGGTGGGAGGCCCCCCAGCTGGTTCCTGCTCTGCCACCATCTGTGGAATGAAACTATGTAGAAAACTAATGATGTGCAACTATGGAGACGGCTCTGGGCCCTCCCCCTTTCTCTCTGTCTCTGTTTGTCTCTCTCTGTCAAAAAGCAATAAAAATAAATTTAAAAAAAATGGCTACTGGTCATAATGTATTAATTCCATCTTTCTTATAGAATGAGTGAGCGACAGACTGATGAACAGACAGAGATAGAGAGAAACAGAGAGACAGAGAGAAACAGAGAGAGACAGAGTCAGAGAGAAAGACAGACAGAGACACAGAGACAAAGACAAAGAGAAACAGAGACAGACAGAAAAATCATTCAAATTCTGATAAATCTTAGAGAATTTTTTTCAGGGATCTTTAGGCTATCCAGAGAAATTTGACCAGTGATTCCTTAGAACAATAAAAATATTTTTAATCTGATAAAGAGCTCTTAAATTTTCCAGCTGGGCCCACCAGATATGAAAAGTTCACACAAAACCTCTTAATGACCCTCTTTGAGATCAGGGACCTTCTCTGCTTGGTCCCCATTGAACGCCCAGGGCCTGACCCAGTACCCAGCACATAGAGGAGACTTCTATATTTGAAGATGCCTCTCTCTGGAATCATCCCTCTTGCAATATGATTTTCAGGCACTGGTTATTAATGTCCCTGTGAAGTCCCCACCCCACCTGTGGCCATATCAGGTATGACCTGAGAATACTATGAACAATGACACCTGCCTCTGTTAATAATGCAGCCTCTCCTTCCATGTAGCCCCAGACCCACCTAGGATGCTCACTTACAACAAGAAAGGAATCATTTGCACACAATGCAATGCATAGACAATGTAATGTAGAATTGTACACTTAGAAACAATGTAATTGTTATCAACCAATGTCACCCCAATAAATTTAACAATGAAAAAAAATAAAATGAAAAAGCAAGAGAAAGAAAAGAAAGAAGGAAGAAAGGAAGGAAGGAAGGAAGGAAGGAAGGAAGGCAGACAAGAAAGACAGACAAGAAAGAAAGAAATCACCTGTCTTGGAGTTGGTCTCTGAAGCAGAGGTTTAATGCCTCACCAGGCATTAATGATGAAAGGCTTGCTATAGGAGGATGAAGTTAGAGTTTAATAACCCACTAAGAGCCAGAGTGAGTGCTCAGATAAGCTGTGCAGCCTTGGGCAAGTGGCTTAACCTTGATGAGACCTCTATTCCCTCACCTGAAAAGAGAGGTAACAATACCTATGGCTCAGGGTTGGTGGGAAGAGAAAGGCCTGGCAAAGAGCAGTTGTCCCCAAATGTTTCAGGGAGCTGGCTTTCAAGCCAACCAGATGAAAACTGAAACCCAAGCTCTACCATTGACTAGCTGTGTCAGTCACTAAACCTCTCTGAGCTTCTGTTTCCTTACCTGCAAACTGATGGTAACAATGGGCTCTACCCCATGAGGTTGATGTGAGGACTCATTGAGATCAACTACAAGCCTGTGACATAGTGAGCATTCAGTAACTGTAAGCAGTGACCATCAACCTCATCACCACCATCATCACTACTCCGTCCCCACCACCATCACCACCACTATCATCACCATCGTCACCAGCACAAATCGTGATAACATCATGATACACTTAGAAATTAGTAGTAACATCTGGAGAGGGGCAGTGGATGTCCCAGCATCACACAGTCAGGCAGACCCCACCCTACCCCCCACCACCACCACCGACGTCTCTCCCCATTGAAGTCTGAAGCCCTGACGCTTCATGGAGGACCTATTCACCTTCCACTTCTTGGTCTGCCTGGAGCCAAGGACAAAGCTCTGACTATCCCCTTGATCCAGTTCGTGGGGATCAGAGGAACCAGAAATTTCACTCTTTGACTCCAGCCACAGACTGAGAGCCCTGAGGACTCAACCCACACAGAATTCTGCTCATTACTAACTCGGTGCCTATGTGCCCGGTGTGGGGGCAGAGGGGGGTGGAGTGTGCAGCTTCCCTGGAGGCTGTGGTCCCCACCATGTTTCTCCTTCCTGGGCGTCCCCAGCCTATGGCCCTTCTGACTTCCTGCCTCTAGGATGTTCCAGAGGGGCTGGATTCCATCTGCTCCTATCACCACTGAAAAAATTCACACACATCATCCTGGCATTTGAGGCCCCCAGAAGTTTTATGCCTGCCCACCTCTCCATCTATGTGGCTTGTGGTGTTCTTGCCATACTTCACACCCTGCGACTCCTGGTTGTATCAGGGGAGCTGACACAAGCTCTGTGCTTGTGATCTGTACACTTTCCTACATGGCTGCCATGCCTCAATAAGAAAAGCAACATTAGTTATCTTAAGAGCCTTATTATAGAAAATGAAAATACAGTTGACCCTTCAACAACACAGGATTAGGGCACCCATGCCCTCACATAGTCAAAACCCATGTATAACTTTTGACTCCTTCAAAACTTAACTACTAAGAGGGGAAGCCAGGATGGCTCAGTGCATAGAGCGCTCGTTTGCAGACCTGCTGTCCAAGGGTCAATTCCCAGCCCTGGCCCATGCGGACCTATATGAGGAACTGGGGTGTGCCCCCAGTTTGATTCTCACTGGGGCAAGACCTTGACCTGGTTCCTGCCCAGTGCAGCCCCGCCCCGACCTGTGAAATGAAACTATGCAGAAAACTAATGATGTGCAACTATGGAGACTGCTCTGGGACCTCCCCCTTCTGTCTATCTCTTTCTCTGTCAAAACCAATAAAAATAAAAATAAATAAAAATAAAATCTAACTACTAAGAACCTACTGTTGACCAGGAGCCTTACTGATAACATAAACAGTCAATTAACACATATTTTGCATGTGATATGTACTATATGTTGTAGCCTTTTCTAAAAAAAAGATTTATTGTTTTTGAAAGAAGGTGTATGTATGTGAGAGAGAGAGAGAGAGAGAGAGAGAGAGAGAGAGAGAGAAGGGGGTGTCCATAGTTGTACATCATCAGTTGTGACATGGTTTTATTCCACACAGGTGGATGTGGGGCCCCATGAGGAAGGAACCAAACTGGGAGCCTCCAGCATGGGAGGTGAGAACCTTCATTGCCATCCTGGCGGTTACCGGTTGCATCACAGTTCAGCATATGGGTTTGCACAGGCCAGGGACTGGATTTGATCCCTGGACCTTGCAGTTGCAAGGCAAGTGCTTAACCTGCTGACCTATCCTAGCATTCCTATATGCTGTGCTCTTAAAGTAAATGTTATTAAGAGAACCATAAGGAAGAGAAAATGTATTTACAGTATTTATTGAAAAAAAAACACAACACTTTCATGTAAGTGGACCCACACAGTTCAAACTTACGTTGGTTCAAGAGTCAACTGTACTATTAATAGCTATTTTTTTCATAGATTTTATTGTTTTTGACAAAGAGAGAGAAACAGAGACAGAGAGAAAGGGAAGAGCCCAGAGCAGTCTCCATAGTTGTACCTCATCATTTTTACACATAGTTTCATTCTAAACAGGTGGGCTCCACATGGGAGGCTCGCCCCTTCGAGAAATGAACTGGGGCCACACCCCAGTGCAGCATATGGGTCCACATGGGCCAAGGCCAGGATTCAGTCCTTGGACCCCAGGGCTGCAAGGCGAGCACTTAACCTGCTGAGCCATCCCGGCTTCCCCAGTGCCTTGTTCTTTCCAGGGCATCAATAAATGTTCTCTAGTTCTATTAACACTGCATGCCTAACCACACGCCACATCTTCAGGGCCTGCATTGGTTCACGTCACATTGGGAGTGCTCAGTGTGTTTCTAGAATGAATAAATGAGTGAGCATGACTGTTGTCATTTGTTACTTGCCTACTGCATGACAGATGCCTGTTTAAGTGTTTTGCTACCTGTGAATCAATTTATTAAGTCACAAATGGCATTCAAAAATGGAATGGAGGGGAAGCTGGGAAGGCTCAGAGGGTTAAGCACTTGCTTTGTAGCCCCGGGAACTGAGGATCAAATCCAGGCCCCGGCCTGTGTGGACCCAAATGCTGAACTGGGGTGCACTTCCCAGGCGGGAGGCCCCCAGTTCCCGACCTGTGTGGACTCTGCCCACCTGTGTGAAATGAAACCATGTCAAAAATTGATGACGTACAATTATGGAGACTGCTTTGGGCACTCCCCCTTCTCTCTATCTCTCTCTATCTCTGTATCTCTCAAAACCAATAAAATAAATCTTTAAAAAAAATGGAATGGAGCAGAGAATATCAGCATCTCAGGATGTAAGGATGAGCAAAGCTTCAGATATATCTATGTTTGTATCTAAATCTATACCTATGGCTATGGAGACTACTCTGGGCCCTCCCACTTCTCTCTGTCTCTCTGTCTCTGTCTGTCTCTCTCTCTAGCAAAACAATAAAATAAATTTTAAAAAATCTAGGGAAAGCCGGGATGGCTCAGCGGGTTAAGCGCTCGCTTTGAAGCCCCAAGGACCGAGGATCGAATCCCAGCTCCGGCTCAGGTGGACCCACATGCTGAACTGGGGTGTGCTTCCCGAATGCAGTGAGGCCCCCAGTTCAGTTAAAAAATAAATAAATAAATAATTAATTAAATAATTAAAATCCAGAAAAAAAAAATCTATACCTACAACTATATCCCTTGTCCTCTCTTACATCTATGTCCATTCTATACATATACCTATGTCTACATCTATGTCACATTTAAGTCAAAATCAATATTGATATATCTGTGTCAATCTCTAGGTTCATGTCCATACCCATATTAATATCTATATATTTATAGACATATAGAAAAGAAACAGAAAGAATATATATATTATATGTATGTATATAATTACATGCACATATATTACATATAGATGTACATGTAATAAATATATCTCAATACGCGTATATTGGCTATATACGCATGTACATTACACACACACACTGAACGAATAGCATAGTGATTAAGCTGTACCCTTTGACCAATATTTCCCCATTTCCCCCACCCCCACCCCAAGCACCAGGCAATCACCATTTTACCCCTGTTTCTATGAGTTTGATGTTTTTTAGATACCACGTATACGTGAGATCATGCAGTATTTGCCTTTCTGTATCTGACTTATTTCATGTAGCACAATGCCCTCCACATACATCCATGTTGTCACAATGGCTCTGGATCTAACTGCCTGTGTTTGACCACCACTCATCCCTTACTAAAGGTATGCGTTACCTACCTTATATGTGCCTTTGTTTTCTCACCTGTTAAATGTATAAATGAGGAACACAATACTATTTAGCTCGTAAGGTTATTCTGCAGCTTGTATTATGTGTATGGAGCCCTTATAAAAATGCTTGGCCCATAACAAACTCTAGATAAAGTGTCACCTATTATATCTGGGTGACAATGCAAAATGAATGCTGTACATTGGCTTGGCATCCAAAAACCCATGTAAGTCTGTGCCTGGCATATCTTACTTATTTCATCCTGTCAATGATTCTGTATCAGGCGTACTTAGCAAACTGAAGCCATTGCTAAAAAACGGCTTTCATGTTATTAAGTAATCAAAAAGAAAATTAAAAGAAAACAACAATCTTTCATGACATGTGAGCATTATATAAAATTCAAATTCTACTGTCCAAAGGTAAAAGGTTTTGGAAACACAGCCATAGACACTCATGTAGGACCCGTGGCGGTTTTCAGGTTACAAAGGCCCAGCTGAGCAGTTGCAGCAGAGAGCAGAGACCTCGCAAGGCTGAAACTATTTACTGTCTGGCCTTTGATAGAAAACGTTGGCGGCGGCACACAGGGTCGTAGAGACAGAACGCTCCAAGAGGTGCGCAGAGATTCGAGGAGACAGTGCTGTGAGCGAGGTCACAGAGCTCAGTGCCGGCTCCCAGCTCTGCGTCCCAGCTGCTCGATCAGCCCCGCAAGGGCGGGGCGGGAGGGGGCGTGGACCTCGAGGTTGCGGTTGCGTGGGTTCAGGACAGGCCTGTGGTGCTGGGTGGGAGCGCTTGAGCCCCGCGGGTGGTAGGTACGTGGAGGTCACCGTGCCCTGGGAGCGAGCCGCCGCGGCCTGGTGCGAGGCGCAGGCGGCCAGGCCTGGAGGCGGCCCCTGGCTGCTCCAGCGCGCGCACGGGGGCCAGATTCCAGGTGTCGGAGCCACAGGCCGGCCCGTGGTGGGCTGTAGCGCCGGCACCCCGGTCCTCACCTCGGCGGGCCGCTCGCAGAGGAACTGGGCCACCCGGGGCCTCCAGCGGGCAGATGGGCAGGTGCGCCCGGGCGTTAGGCAAGGGCAGCACAGAGCGCCGCGGCCGGGCGGGGAGGAGGGCCATGACGACCTCTTAGCACAGCGGAGGCACACGGCCAGCAGCGTGACCTCACAGCCGCCCAGGGAGGTCCCCACGCAGAGCGGGGCCCCGGGGCGCGCCAGCATGGGCACCAGAACCTGCGGGAGCGCGGTGCTCAGCACGCGGAGGCCAGCCGCGCCCTGTGCGCCTGCAGGGGGGTCCAGGGCCATCAGCGCCGCCAGGAGAGCCGCCCACAGCAGAGGCTGCAGGGGTGGCGGCGCCCCGAGCCCCAGCAGCATGAGGTCTGAGGTCTCCGGCTCATTCCAGGCAGATGGGCCCAACCTGGAGGGAGAAACGCAGCTGTGAAGCTCCACTGTATACACTTCTGGGCCTTGGGGCGTTGGCCCTGATCCCTTTCCTCCAGCTTGACTTTGTCGCCTCTCTCCTCCCTTCCCGTTACGCCCCCTCTTTCTGTCTGTCTGTGCTCCTCTCTCTCTCTCTGTCTTCCCCTCCACCTCATCTCACCAGTGCTCTCAGCCTCTCCATTCTCTGTTTCTTCTTTGCTCTGTCCCTTTCCTTTTGCACTTTTTTTTTTCTTCACTCTCTTCCCCTCCTGCCTCAATGTCCTCTCTGCCTCTTGCCACCCGTGTGACTTCGGGAAGGTAACTCCCACTTTTCCAAACCTGACTTTCCTCTCTTAAAGGTATGGTCCTAAGTCATCTCACAGAGTTGGGAAGGCTGAGTGAATGGATATGCCCAGTGCCGTGCCTCTCGCACATTGTCATGTTTTCATTCCATTCCTCTCCCAGTTGGAGTTCAAACCTAAACATTCTCACGCTGGAACCAGTCGTCTCTAGGCCGTTCCAGTAACAGTGAAGACCATGTTGCATCACTGGGATAAGCCTTACTTGTTTCGTGTTGTATAAACATGCTGATAGAATGCTGGATTTGTTTAATTAAAAATTTATTTACAACTCTTGTTTCATATTCATGATATGTTTTTCTTACACTATAATTCTTATACTATTTTTGACCAATTATCAGATCAAAACTAACTATATCTGATAAAACTTGGGGAAAGCTGGGATGGCTCAGCGGGTTAAGCGCTCGCTTTGAAGCCCCGGGGACCGAGGATCGAATCCCGGCCCCCGCCCATGCGGACCCACATGCTGAGCTGGGGTGTGCCCCCAGTTCAGTTCTTGCCGGGACCTATGTGGGAGGCTCCCGGCCCAGTTCCTGCCCTGCGCAGCCCTGTGCCCACCTGTGGAGTGAAACTATATGGAAACTAATGTCAACTATGGAGACTGCTCTGGGCCCTCCCCCTTCTCTCTGTCTCTCTCTTTCTCTGTTTCTCTCTATCAAAAATCAATAAAATAAATCTTTAAAAAAAAAAAAAAACCAACAAACAAAAAACTTAGATCAATTATCACTCTTTTGACCAGTTGTCAATCAAAGTTATCCATGCCTGAAATAAGTTAGTTTCTCTCTTTTTCTATTTTCTGTAACATTCTTCTACATGAGAATTCTTCTATTCTTCTGTATGAGAATTGATTTAGTGATTACTTGGAAGATTTGCTAAAATGCATTCCGTTCTCTCTCCAGTTCTCTCTCCTCCCCTCCCTTCTATCTTATTTCCTTTCTTCTCCCTTGTCCAGTTCCCCTCCATTGCTGTCTTCATCTGTCTTGCTAGTCTTCTATCATTCCCGTTCTCCCACATGCGGCGGGAACGTGTGTGCATGTGTGTGTGTGGGGGGGGGGGTCACAGAGCCCATTCCCCAGTGAATCGTTACCCCCACACCCAGTCACCAGCCTGGGACACCTGTGCACACCCCTCTCCCACTCTGCCCGCTTTTCTTTCCCCTCTTCTTCCCTCATTCCTTTCTCCGCTCTTCTGCCATCTTCCTCCGCGTCTGAAACCTCCTCCTATGCTCCATGGCCTGAGCGCGGCGGTTGTGCCGCAGGACTCTGTGAACCCCCAACATTAAATCACGAGGTGCCTTTGTCCTTGTGCCCGGAGGAGGGGCATCTCCTCCAAGAGCGCGGGACCCTCCTGCCAGCCCTTTCTCCCTCCCTTCATCCCCAACTCCTCTCCTGCGCTTGCTCGGGTGTCTCACAATCCATCATATTTTCCCTCCGTCCTTTGCTCTCCCTGGCTCTCTGCTGCTGTAGCCACACTTTTCTCTCTCTTTACCCCTGTTCTATTTTCTCTGTTTACCCCCCATGTCTCGTGCTATGGATCCCCCATTGCATCTTTTATTTCTGTCTATCACTCCCTCTTCCCCCTCTTCCTGAATCTCTCTCCCTTTTCTGTTTCCCTTCCAGCTTTATTTGTCTCCACATCCTTCTTTTTCCCTCCGCCTGACCCTGACTCTCATGCATTCTGTCTCCTCTGGGCTCCCTTCTCGTCCCTCCCTACCACTCTCATGACCCCTGCGGTCCTCAGCTTCCTCTCCCCACAGATTTCTCATAGTCTCTCTGCCTCCTCTCCCGCTGTACCTCTGCCTTGTGGTTATTCCCTCACCACCCTGCTTGTCTCTCCCTGTCATCTCCCGTCAACCTTCCTCATCTTTCCCTCGGCTTCTCCTTCCTTTCCCTCCTCCTCCTTCTTCTCCCTCCTCAGGACCAGCAGGTGATGTCAGTCCATTTTGGGGACAGCTGGGCTCAGGACTCTGGTCCCCACTCCTACTCTCCCAGCACGAGGGCCTGGAATGGACAAACACAGGGCAGCCTGTGGACAGATGAGAAACCTATTCATCCCCTTTTCCCTCCAGCCATTGAGACATTCTGGAACAGTCTCCTGTCTACATCATTCACACACACACACGCACACACACACGCACATGCACGCACACACGCACTGAGCCTAGGCTCTTCACTTCCTCAGAGGAGATAGTAGGTAACAGAACCACTTTTTAAAGAATATGTTTATGTATGTGTATATAAAACACCCTCCATAGAATTGCTGCCAACAAATAACTCACAGCGCACAGCCTAGAATAGACCATCTGAATATTAATTTATTTCTTCTCTCCTCAACGCCACACCTTAGAGGTCAGTCTTCTTCCCCAAGAGCCTCTTGAAGGCCCCTTTCATGTCCTTGTTCCTCAGACTGTAGATGAGGGGGTTCAGCATGGGGGTGAGGACACCGTAGGACATGGAGATGATCTTGTCTCGGTCGTGTATCGTCTTGTCCTGAGGCATCATGTACATGGCGATGGCTGAGCCGTAGAAGAGAGCCACCACTGTGAGGTGAGCGCCACATGTGGAAAAGGCCTTGCCATGGCCCTCCCTGGACTGTATCCGCAGCACGGCCACCAGGATCCTTCCATAGGAGGCCACGATGAAGGCACAAGGAGCCAGCAGGGTCAGGGCACTATTGCCCACCATGAGCGACTCGTAGAACTGCAGGTCAGAGCAGGCAAGCTTGAGCAAGGCCAGGAGCTCACATGAGAAGTGGTTGATGACATGGCGGCCACAGAATCCCAGGGGCATGGTCAGCACGGGGACCACCGTCAGCAGGAAGGCGGCAGCCCAGGAGGCCCCGGCCAGCAGCCAGCACAGCGGGGGCCTCATGCGCACGGAGTAGCGCAGGGGGTCAGCAATGGCCACACAGCGATCGTAAGCCATGGCAGCCAGCAGGAGACATTCCACAACACCCAGGTAGAGTCCCGCCGCCATCTGGGCCACACACTGTCCCAACGAGACGACGGGCCTGGCCACCAAGCAGTTCACAAGTACCTGAGGCACACTGGATGTGGTGTAGCACATGTCCAGGAAGGACAGGTGGCTGAGGAAGAAGTACATGGGTGTGTGGAGCCGGGGGTCCCAGTAGATCAGGAGCAGGATGAGGCTGTTCCCCAACAGTGTGACAACGTAGGACATGAGGAGCAGGCAGAAGAAGGTAGTCTGCGCCCGTGGGTACTGCGATAGCCCAAGCAGAATGAAGTAGACCTCCTCTGAGCTGTTCTGTTTGTCCATGCGCCTGAAACTCTAGCTGGGTGGGAAATTAAGTCATCGTGAGAGCTTGTTCAGAAACTGGCACCTCCGTATAATAAAGTCTGACTCTTTCAAGGCACCAACACTAATGTGTTCCTGGGCATGGCTGCATGGATTAGTACCCCTCGAGCCCTGTATTGCTATGCCCCTTGCTGGAAACATTGCCTACTATCTATAGTCTACCATTCAGCAGCATGCATCTGCTTATTCCATTACATAATCATTAATTCAGAGATGGATGGATTGTTAAATGGATTGGGTTATTAATTCATTTGTTCTTTCATATATTGGTTAATGGGCTCTTCATTTATAATTGAGTCACTCACACATGAATCCATTTATGGATGGATCACTCATTGCTTCTTGAATGATTCACTCACTCGTTCAACCAACATTTTTGAGCAGCTACTAACTAGGTTCAGACCCTACCCCCAGCAATGGAATTATAACAAAGAACAAGGAAAACAGGCTCTGCCCTTGAGGAGTTGATAACCTAAAGAAAAATTTGAAAAGTAAGACTAGTCTGCTACTTGGCTCACATTAGTGCTTAATTGGCTCACTTATTAGCAATGAAAACTCTTAAAATCATTTAGAGATCAGGACATTTAAAATAGAGATATTTAAAATAATATGAAGAGCAAGAGGTATGTATGAAAGAAATCTAAAAGAAAAAAAACTAAATTAAATATTAAGAGCAAAGTAAAGCTATAAAGAACATAGGAAAATGGCAAGTCCTGCCATCCATTCACTCAGGAATTCAACAAACAAATGTTAATTACCCATTTCCAAAGAGGCTGTTCTAGGTATAGGGGCAGGTAATAGAGAAGGCAATGTTTCCCCAATCACAACAATGCCATTTAGGAGTAGAGTTGAGACTATGGATAAGCATGTAAGTAAGTCAGTAATCAAACCCTCAAACCCTGCAGTGGAATGTTACAGGAACTAAGACCAGACAGTGCTGGTCTTTTTTCATAAGGAATTTGAACATTAAGGGGAAGGGTCGTCCGAGAAGTGGGCTAATTGCAGCACCCACCTTACAAGAAGCGTCACCATGCTCTGAATCCAGTGTCACCATCATCACCACATCTTTTCTCTGCTCATGGTTTCAGCTTCTCATCTGGAAAATGGAAAAAAAGAAAAGAAAATGCTCAAACATGTGGAGAGGTGAGTTGCAGGATTAAGTGAAAGGAGGCCAGCAGGTCGGGTCCATCCTGGACACTGAACAAACTCATTTCTTCTTCCTTTCCTTTTCTGAACCCAGGGGCTCCCACTGCTCTCAGAACATCCAGAGATCTTGCAGTGTTCCCACTCTCCTCCCTTCCCTGACAAGGGAGTGTGTATGTATCTTTAATAAGTTCTGAACTTGTAGGAATTCATCACACAGATGAGAACACACATGCAAAACAAGAGAACAATACAACTAGTTTCAAACACATTAAAAGAAATACATAAGTACTAGGTTGTATTCCAGAGGGTGGAAAACTATCTCAGTGTCTATAAATAGGGGATGAGGTAAATAAATTATGGTTCATCCATAACACAGAATACTATGTAGAAATAATGAGAATAAAAAAACCTTTTATGCTAATATAAAGAGATTTCTAAGATGTTGTTAAATAAGAAGGAAGGAAGAGTGAGTTTGGGGGAGGCTGTAATTAGGTTGGGAATAATGATTATACTTCAGTGAGGAAGAGAATAGTTTATGGTTACAATATTCTTAAGTGGGGAAAAAATACATGTATAGCTCTTTCTCCTCCTTTGACTTGACACCCAACGTGAACACTGTCATTTTAAGGGGACAAGAGATGACATGTCTATAAGTAAGACAAGGGAGCATAGCAGGAACACTATAGTACCTGCCTAGCCCTTGTAGAAATTTGAGTTTCTGACATGAGTAAAAGGGACCTTGCTTTCATCTTAATCCCAAGGAAGTGCTTGAGAGAGAAAAAAAAATAGGTGACCCTATTAGCATGGCCAGAGAGAGGGGGAAGAGCACACCAGGCAGAGGAAAAAGGATGGATGGGTGGGTGGATGGATGGATGGATGGAAGATGAATGGAAGACTAGATGGTGGACGTATGGATGGAAGGATAGATGAATGGAGAGAGAAAGCTGTATCTGGTGTAACATTCTTTTCCCACACTTCTCCCACACCCAACCACATACCTGGCACCAGCACAGTGTAATCTAGGACCTTCACCCCTTCCTTCCATAAGGAGACCACACATAAACAGGATTCAGGGTGCTCTCGAACTTAGTGGAGAATAAGAAGATAATTCTAAGGAGGTCCATGTAGAAAGTCTTGGATCCCAGCACTTTCTCAAGCAGTATCACCAAGAATAAGGACCTCCCATCTCCCTCTGTCTGTATCTTCCCCTCCAGGCTCCCACTCAGTCTCCTGAGGATGGAGCTGAGGCAGGGAAAGAGCTGAGAAAGCAGAGACAGTTGTATAATTAGAAGCCCCTTCCCTTTGCTGTCTCCGGAGGTTCCCTGAGCACCCCTTAGGGATCCTGTGCTTGTTAGCAGAAGATTGGACTGAGATGTTGGAAAAATTAAAACTTTCCGGGTCCCTCTGAGTCATTAGAAGGAAAGTTTAGTGAGTGAAGGCCTCCCTCCCACCAGAATCTGTGCTGCTATGTGTATGCTGGTAACTCCATGTGGGCATGTGGCTGTCCCAGCTAGACCAGGGCCTTCCTGAGAGTCACATCCCTTCTGTGTGAAATGGACAGAGAAATCCCAGCTATTGAGACCCCCAAAGGGCTCCTGGACTTGCAGTGAGAAGACTGCTTGTGACTTTAATCTGAGAAAGAGAGATTTAGCCCTTGCCATGCAGAACCTGGCCTGGCATCACAGCTAAACTTTGTCATTCTCCTGTGGTCCAGTCACAGGCCATTCTGTGTCTGTGATGCATGAGACACAAACCAGATGACTCTGTAATCGTGAACTCAGACCAAAATGAGCAGTGGACATAGAAAAACAAGGCCTCTCCAACTTTTAAGGTGACCAGGATGGTCTGGTTTTAGCTATGGAAGTCCTATGTTTCAAAAACTTCTCAACACTGGAAAAACCAGGATTGGTCAGCACGCTTGTGACCCTGGAACAACACATTCCTGTCCTCTGGGCTTCAATTTGTCCAGAGGCATTGAGGGGACTGGACTCCATTGCTTGTTTTCAAAATCTCTCTTTATAGAAAGTAGTCTTTTATTTGTTGGTTTATTTGTTTGTCTTTGTTTAGTTGATTGGTTAGTTTGGGGCCCCAAAGAAACAAAAGCAAAGCATTATGGAAAATATTTCATGATCTCACTCGTATGTAGAGTTTTAAAAAGTTGGATATCGGGAAGCCGGGATGGCTCAGTGGGTTAAGCGCTCACTTTGCAGCCCCAGGGACCAGAGATCGAATCCCAGCCCCGGCCCATGTGGACCCATGTGCTGAACTGGGGAGTGCCCCCAGTTCAGTTCTCACCAGGGTCTCACCCCGGCCCAGTTCCTGCCCTGTGCAGCCCTGCACCCACCTGTGGAATGAAACTATGTGGAAAAACTGATGATGTGCAACTATGGAGACTGTTCTGGGCCCTCCACCTTCTCTTTGTCTCTGTATCTCTCTCTGTCTGTCAAAAACAATAAAAATAAATCTTTAAAAAGTTGGATACGTAGAAGCAGAGAGTAGAACAGTGGTTACTGGGAGCGGGAGGTGTGGGAAATGGGGAGATGCTGGTCATGAGCTGTAGTTATATAGGATGAATGTCGAGAGATCTCATGTTCAGCATGAGGACTTCAGTTAATAACATTGTGTTGAATACTGGAAATTTACTGAGAAGATTTCAGGTGCTCTCATTGCACACAAAAAATGGTACTTCGTGAGGAGATGCTATGCTAATTAGCTTGACTGTAGTCATCTTTTCATGTGGCTATATATATATATAAAATCATCACTATGCACCTTAGATATATACAATTTTTATTTTAAAAGTTAAATTTAAAGGAAGAAATTGAAGAGCACCTACATAAATGGAAGCAATAGTCAATAATGTTCAGTTTTCATTTTTAACTATATTAGTTTGTACATGTGCCATCACAGTCAAAATCCCACAAGTTGTACGTGTTTGCATGTATAAGTCTGAATGAAAGTATACAAACTGAATCTAAAATTTACAAAGGAATAAAAGGGTCTTCTCTTAAGCAAAGCAGAGCTATTACCTCAAAACTACAGAAATAACAATGAAGAAACCTCACCAAGGAACTAGCAAAGAAACTAACCAACACATAAATGTTTATTTAATTTATAGGGAAAAAATGGCATTGCGTCGAAGTAAGCTGTTTTCAATTAATGGTTTTAGCCCAACTCACTACTATTAAGAGAAAATGTGAAATTTTCTCATTCTCAAACTGCTCTTAAAATTACATTCCCTCTAAAGAAAAAAGTAAATCAAAAACAATAAAACTCTTAGAGGATAATATGAGATACATGAGATATGTTTAGACTTAAACCAGTGCAATTGATAAACTTGACTACATTAAAACTGAGCACTCTGTTTAAAAAAAAAATGAGGAAATGTAAAGTCAAGATACAGTATAGGAAATTATTTGCAGCATATATATTTGAAAAAGAGCTCATCATCCTGAACACAGAAATAACTCTTATAAGGCAAAGAGAGTGAGAAAGAAAACTTTCAATAGAAAACATTGGGGGGAAAAATGTAAACTAACACATCAGAAATAAGGAAGCTATTCAATATATGGGGGAAAAAATTCTGCAAACTCATTAGCAACCAGGAACATGCAACAGAATAACATAAGATATTACTATTATACAAACCCTCATCTACAGCTAACATTGAAACAACACCTATGACCAAGTTTTGGAATGGGAGGTAAATGGCAATATTCGCTCACTATTGCTGGAAATGGTAATTGGTAAGCTATGGCAATAAACTTGGCAATATTTATGAAAGTTTCATATACACAAATTCTGTGACAAAGCAGTTCCACCCCTACGGGTATAGATGATGGTAATGCATGGACTTGAGAACTGAGATGTGTACAAGAATGTTTATAGTAGCACCAAACCAGGAACCACACAAACATCCATTAATACAAAAATAAAAGTTTTGAACCCAAACAATAAAAATGACCAAATGACACCTGCATGGAACAACTTAATTAAATCTCACAAATGTGTAGAATGAGATATTGAAGAACATCTAGTGTATGAATCCACGTCCAAAACTGGCTAAACAAAAGTATACTGTTAGACACGGATGGTGCTAATAATGTTTTGGGAGTGAGTTGTGAAGCTGAAGGAGCCAACCCTGCAGACACAGTGATCTCAGACGTCCAGCCTCCAGAACTGCAAGAATGAATTTCTGTCGTTGAAGTCACTCTGTTAGTGGGCCTTTGTTACAGGAGCCCAGGGAAACTAACACACTCACCGCGCGGATGGCTCTCATGGGTTCTGAGTGTTCAAGGCAGGTAGCCCCGCCGGTCCTAGCTCCACCCACTCTACTCTCCCTCATGAATAATCATGCGCTGTGCTATTCCAGGCCCAGACCACCTTCCTCCCCATTCTCACTGCCTAGATGAGCTGGCTGTGTTATTCACTGAGAAAGAAGCAAGCGCAAGACTGTAGGCGCAGGTCTCACATGGCTTCCACTCACTGTGACCATGTGTCCTGAGTTGAAGTCCTGACCCCTAGCACCTCAGGATGGGACCTTATTTGGAAACAGGGTCATTGCAGATGGAATTGGTTAAGATGAGGTCACACTGGAGAAGGGTGGGCCCTAATCCAGCACCACTAGTGTCCTTATAAACAAGTTTGGACGCAGAAACAGGCACACAGGGAGAACGTCACCATGAAGACGCATATGGCTGCCATGAGCCAAGAGACCACCAGGAGCTGGGAGAGAGGCCCCGAGCATGTTCTCTGGCATCTTCAGAAAAGCTCCGCCTGCTGACACCTTCTTTTTTTTTAACGATTTATTTTATTGTTTTTGACAGAGGCAGAGAGGGACAGAGAGAAGAGTGAGGGACCAGAATAGTCTCCATAGTTGCACGTCATCAGTTTTCCACATGGTTTCATTCCACACAGGTGGGCGGAGTCCACACAGGGCGGAACTGGGCTGGGGGGCCTCCCACATGGGAAGCACACCCCAGTTCAGCATATGGGTCCGCACATGCCGTGGCCGGGATTCGATTCTTGGTTTCGGGGCTGCAAAGTGAGCGCTTAACCTGCTGAGCCATCCCAGCTTCCCTCCCTGCTGACACCTTGATCTCAAACTTCCGGCCTTCAGAGCTACGGGACAATAGATTTCTGTTGTTTAAGCCATTTAGCTTGTGGTACCTCATATGACAGCCCTAGGAAACTAATAGTTTAAAAACATGGGGGAACTGGTGCCCCCAGTTCAGTTCTCACTGGGGCGAGACCCCGGCCCAGTTCCTGCCCTGTGCAGCCCCGCGCCCACCTGTGGAATGAAACTATGTGGAAAAACCAATGATGTGCAACTATGGAGACTGTTTGGGGCCCTCCCCCTTCTCTCTGTCTCTGTCTCTGTCTCTGTCTCTCTCTCTCTCTCTCTCAAAAAAGAAATAAAAATATGAACAACATTCTCTGCTCTTGCCTTAAATCTATCTTTAAAATAAAATGTTCAAATAATTGACTTCTAAAACAATTTTAAGGCAAAATTTAAATTAATAAACATTTAATTAAAGGTCTATAAAATATGGCCTTATGTCAACTAGGCCATTTCAACTCAACCAGATGACTCTCGCAGTGGGATGTGGCACATTTTAGGTGATGGCAGCCCTACAAAGAGGCGTGTCTATGCCACATCACCATCGTGTGTCCTATAGGGCACTTACTCGGACCCATTCTGGGTGCTGTAAACTGCACTTGTCAGAGGTGGGTGCCATGGTCAGTATCAGCCCCATTTCACACAAAGGGGAAACGAAGGCCCAGGAGCTAACAGAGCTCAATCAAAGTCACACAGCTGTTAGTGACACAGCCAGAAGCCAAAAGACAGCAGCTCCCCCCCACCCCACCCCCACCCCTTTCAAAGCCTGCAGTATTTTCTCACTGTCTCTAAAGCAGTGTCTTTAATCCGCGGCATGGATTGCATTGGGGGTTCATGGAATGCATCCCACTTATCACCACCAGCATATTTTTAATGGTATAAAACAGGATGGACTGGCACATAATTTTTAAATCATAGGTGAGCATTTAGTTTCTGGGGATATCCCCGTTATGCTCCTGGAAGAAGGGAGGCACGGGAAGATTAAATAGTTTGTCCAAGGCCACTCAGCTTGGAGGTGGTAGAATCAGGACTTGCACCTGGGTCCTAGGCAACACAGGCATTGGGGCTCCTAACCATCAGGCAGTCCCGCCTCTTCATCTTCTCACAAGTCAGATCAGCCCCGCAAGACAAGAGTTAAAGAGAACATCACGTGAGGATAGTGAAGCCAGACACAAGTTACACTCCTGGACTGCTGCATGGCTGTTATGACAACTGTTATCTCCTCTACCTTCCCACACACTGGACCCAGGCTCTTGAGAGGCCAGAGGCAAGGAACATGGTGTTCTTTGAAAATCATATCCCTTTTCACTCTTACAAAACTGTGTTCAGGAAAATGTGTCCATTTTGAGTGTCGTCCATGCGCTTCCAGGAGTCCGTTTGCAAAGACTGGGGAAGGGGAGGACCTAAAACCTCATTTCCTGGGCCTAAGGGACTGAGGACCCCAATCTGGTTTAGAGTGACCTCTTGCATTCCCGGACCCTCCTTCTTGGTCTCAGAGCCTTTCACCGAATTTCCTTTATTCCCCCATCACTCCTATTTTTAAGGGAAAGGCTTTGTTTAAGCAGGTTTTCTTTTTTCCGTGATGCTACAGTGCCCTCCAGCGAGTCAGTCAAGCTTGACACACTACCACGTTCAAGAAACTGTGGGTACATTTCTGCAGTGTCTTTGGAAGTGACTGAAGATCAAAATTATATTTATTGTGCTTCACATTTGGCCTATTTCCTTTTTATTTTTAAATAACATTTGCTGGTGATTTTTCTAATAATAATTAGAGCTAACACTTGTCTCATCTGTCTTTGTCGCTTCCCTCTATGCATCCCCTTCCTACCCACTTTCCCTGGCATGTTGGTGGGGCTCAGGCGTAGGTAGTTTTGCGCCTTGACTTGGCCCAGGCTGTAGCACCAGTGTTAGAATCAAATGCTAATTCAGTTGTTGCTCTGAAGGTATTTTGTAGATAGATGGATCTGTTTGCTCTGAGTAATGATTAACCTCAATAATGTGGGTGGGCCTCATCCAATCAGGTAAAGGCCTTAAGAATAAAAACTGAGGTTTCCTGGAGGAAGAAGAAATTCTGTCTCAAGACTGCAGCATCAGCTCCTGCCAAAGTTCCCAGCCTGCTGGCCAGCTCTTCAAATTGTAGACCTTCAAGTTCCCACAGCCATGGCAGCCCATTTGTTCAAATAAACCTTAGTCTCTCCACATAGGAAGACAGGTAGGTATAAACACCTACATATAGAGAGAAGTCTATATCTATATATGTAGATATCTATACTATTGATTCTGTTTCTCTGGAGGATCTTGACCCATTTGATTTATCACACATTTTTAGACCGAATGGCCAAGTTGATGTAAGATGTGATTCACGCACACGCCAAATTTGGACTTCTTTTACCAATAAGGAGTAAAGCAATTCAAGTCACACTCGGAAATATCTTTTTTAGACTTATTTTATTGTTTTTGACAGAGAGAAACAGAGAGAGAGGAGAGGGCCCAGAGCAGTCTCCATAGCCATATGTCATTAGTTTCCAACATGGTTTTGTTCCACACAGGTGGGCAGGGGCCACGCAGGGTGGGAACCAGGCCAGGGGCCTCCCACATGGGAAGCACACCCCAGTTCAGCATATGGTTGCGCATGGGCCGGGGCCGGGACCAGGACTCAATCCTTAGACTCCGGGGCTGCAAAGCGAGAGCTCAACCCGCTGAGCCATCCTGGCTTCCCCAGAAACATCTTTTTAATAATAACTGATGTGAAAGGGGCTGACCCTGATACTAAATGTTTGGGAATAACATCACTTGAGGAGCAGTTGGAAGAACTTTGCACATTTTTTTTATAGAGGAGTGTGTGCAATTACACAAGTGTGTGTGAGCCCAGACAATATGTGATTCATCATATTTGTGTGTAACAGATGCAAAAAGTGACCCTAATTTCCCCCCCTCCTTTTTCCATCCCCTTTGCAATGTGTCCATTTTCCCATTCCTTGAATCTGGGCTGTAGTCACACTCGGAAATACCTTCTTTAGACTTATTTTATTGTTTTTGACAGAGAGAAACAGAAAGAGGAGAGGACACCTGCAAAGTGACTTGTAGGTCACTTTGGCCAGTAGGATGCTGTGAACGTGAGAATGTGGTCATTCCGAGCCTGCGGTTTCCACGAGCTCTCCCCAAACCTTACCTGGCAGCCTTGTTAACAAGGCCAGGCTGGCCTGTTGGAGGACTCTGTGGGGCAGACAGTCGTGTCAGCAGATGCCACCTCAAATGAGCCAACCCCAGACAGCCCAGCAGATGCATGAGTGGGCCCAGCCAGCACTAGAAAGATTGCTCAGCTGGACCCAGGGCATAGCTAAGTAAATACAGCATGCTTGTTGTTTAGAGCTTCTGAATTCGTTTGCTAGGGTCGTCCTAACAAAGTGCCACAGACCGGGCAGCTTAAACAGACATGTAGTGTCTGCTGGGTCTGGAGGCTGCAAGTCTGAAACAAAGGTGTCAGCAGGGTTGTGCCTTCTAAGGGCTGTAAGGGAAGGCTCCGTCTGTTCCAGGTTTCCCTCCTTGGCTTGTGCATGGACAACTAACCCCTGTGTGTCTTTACATCATCTTCCTTCTATGCTTGTCTGTCTCTGTATCCAAATTTCCCCTTTTTATAAGGACACAAGTCCTACTGGATTAGGACCCACCCTAATGACCTCATTTTAACTTGGTTCCCTATGTAAAGATTGCATCTCTAAATAAGGTGACATTCTGAGATAGTGAGGGTTAAAAAGCCAACATATCATTGGTGAGGGATACAATTCAATCCAAACAGGTAAATATAGTCTTATAAAGAAATCAATTTAAGAAATCCTATTTAGGTGATGCCGGGATTGCTCAGCAGGTTAAGCATTTGCTTTGCAGCCCCAGGGACGGAGGATCAAATGCCGGCCCTGGCCCATGCAGACCCATATGCTGAACTGGGGTGTGCTTCCCATGTGGGAGGCCCCCAGCTCAGTTCTCACCCCTGGTTCGACCCCTGGCTTGAGGGGGCTTGCCTCCCATGCAGGAGGCCCCCAGCCTGGTTCCCACCCTGTACTGCCCCCGCCCACCTGTGTGGAGCAAAACCATGTCGAAAACTAATGATGTACAACTATGAAGGTTGCTCTGGGCCCTCCCCCTTCTCTCTGTCTGTCTCTGTCAACAATAATAAAATAATTTTTTTTTTTAAAAATCATATTTCCCAATGCTTTCTATCAAAAATAAGGCTATCTTTTTTTTCCCATAAGGATGTAAAGTACAGAATAAGGAATATATATATTCAATAATATTATAATAACTATATATGGTGCCAGGTGGGTACTAGACTTAAGGATGAATCACTTCATAATGTATATAAATGTCTAATCACTATATTGTACTCCTGAAACTAATATAATATTGTATGTCAACTATAATTAAATTTTTTTTTTTTAGATAATAATAAAGCTATTTTGAATTCAGAAATTACCATGATTTCTGCTTCTAGCCAAGATGGGGTGACAGAGAACAAATTTTCTCTCCTTTGTGAAACAATCATAAAGGTGGGGGGGGGGTTAAAAATACAGTGGTTTTTAAGTCAGAACACATCAGGCTGTGATGGATGGTGATTACCGAAACATGAGAAATGAATAATGTGAGCCTTATAGTTGCCTTAGCTGACTGTCTTGAGAGTACTTGTAGGTCACAATGCAGGGGGTGGAGTCCAGGCACAGCCCTGCAGACTCCCCCGAGTTGAAGAGTCAGAGCTGATTGTCCAGGAAGACCCATCTGGCCACAGGCTCTGGGAAAGAATTCTGAAGAGGATAGCCACAAAGAGAGGACTCCAGAGATGCACAGTGGGGCCCACTTGAACATTTAGCAGAGCAATGACATGAGGCCAGGAAAAGAATTACTCAAAATATTAGAGTGAACAATGCTCAGCCCTCACACCAGGCTAGGATACATAGTATCACAAATGCAAACCCTTCCATCTTAAAAAAAAAGAAAAAGAAAACACAACAGTGATTCCCTACCATCCTCAGGAATGGTGGACTAGCACTAGGGTGGCCCACAAGAATCTGAATTACCTGACCTATACCTTCAGCCTCATCTCTTGGCCCTGTCTGTCTGTCAGCCATTGCCACTAAACTGCTGTGTAACAAACAGCCCCTCCACTTAGTGGTTTTCTCCTGGATTATTCCTGTTGAACCCCTGGGTGGGCCACCATATAAGAAGTCTTACACTCTGACCCCACCATGCTGTGAGGAAGCCCAAGCTAGCCACACAGAGAAGTCTGGCCAGCCCCAATAGACACCATTCTGAGAAAAGTCCAGACCCAGATGTATGCCCCCAACTGAGTCACTCCCATCATCTCCAGCTGTTCAAGCCACCCCAGATGAAGTGCCACTGTGGAGCAGAGATGAAGGCCTCCCCATTGTGCCCTGCCTGACTTCCAAAACCATGGAGTAACGAAATGAGCATAGTAAAATATTTTTTCTTCTGATATCTTTCCTGTACTTGAATAATTCCTGATTTTTATTTCCAGGGGTGAGGGGAAACTTTTTAGTGCTCAAAAAATGCTGCAGCTTTCTTTTTTCTCTTTTAAATTTTACAGGTCTATTTCTAGATTTGTTTGTTTGTTTTTTGATGGAGAAAGAGACAGAGACAAAGAGAAGGGGGAGAGCCCAGAGCAGTCTCCATAGTTGTACATCATCAGTTTTTTGGGTTTTTTTTAAGATTTATTTTTATTGGTTTTTGACAAAGAGAGAGACAGACAAAGAGAGACAGAGAGAAGGAGGAGGGCCCAGAGCAGTCTCCGTAGTTGACAGCATTAGTTTTCCATATAGTTTCATTCCACAGGTGGGCGTGGGGCTGTGCAGAGCAGAAACTGGGCCGGGGTCTTCACCCCAGTGAGAACTGAACTGGGGGAACTCCTCAGTTCAGCATCTGGGTCCACATGGGCCGGAACCGGGATTTGATCCCTGATCTCCGGGGCTGCAAAGCGAGAACTTAACCTGCTGAGCCATCCCAGCTTCTCCATCATCAGTTTTTTGACATGGTTTCATTCCACACAAGTGAGCGAGGGCCGAGCAGGGTGGGAACCGGGCTGGGGGCCTCCCGCATGGGAGGCAAACCCCCCTGTAGAGACTAGAGGGTGCCATTTAGTAGACTAGGACATGCCATCTTATGACATGGGCCCCACCCTGAGAGACAACCTTCCGGAATCCCAGGAAAACAAAACCTAAGGGAAAAGAAACTGAAAATTTGTTCCCCTGGTCCCGCCCCCCTCCCATCAAATAATCTGCCCCATCCAATAAAACCAAGGGTCACCCTCGCTA
>PVKE010019454.1:0-28465 GCA_004027555.1 Craseonycteris thonglongyai | reverse complement strand
TTTTGAGGAATCTCCATACAGCCTTCCATAGTGGTTGTACCAGTTTACATTCCCACCAGCAGTGTATGAGGGTTCCTTTTTGTCCACAGCCTCTCCAGCACTTGCTATCCCTTGTCTTGTTGATTATAGCCATTCTAACAGGTGTAAGATGGTATCTCATTGTGGTTTTTATTTGCATCTCCCTAATTGCTAGTGATGTTGAGCATTTTTTCATATATCTGTTGGCCGTTTTATGTCTTTGTGAGGGAAGTGTCTGTTTAGGTCCCTGCCCATTTTTTAATTGGATTGCTTGTTTTTTTCTTGTTAAGTTGTACAAGTTCTTTGTATACTTTTGATATTAGCCTCCTGTCAGAGGCATTGTTTGCAAATATTTTCTCCCAGTTGGTTGGTTGCCTCTTTGCTTTGTTGATGGTTTCCTTTGCAGCGCAGAAGCCTTTTAGCTTGATAAGGTCCCATTCGTTTATTTTTGCTTTTACTTTTCTTGGCATGGAGGCCAGGTTCATAAAGTCCTCCCTGAACCCCGGATCTATAAGTTTAGTACCAATGTTTTCTAATTTGCAATTTATTGTTTCCTTTCTTATTTGGAGTCTTTAGTCCATTTTGAGTTAATTTTGGTATATGGTGAGAAATCGCAGTTCACATTCAGCCTTTTGCATGTGGTTTTCCAGTTTTCCCAGCACCATTTACTGAAGAGGCTCTCTTTTCCCCCACTGTATATTTTTCGCTCCTTTGTCAAAAAGAATCTGTCCATATATTTGTGGGTTTATTTCTGGATTTTCAATTCTTTTCCATTGGTCTGTGTATCTGTTTTTCTGCCAATACCAAGGTGTTTTGATTACTGAGGCTTTGTAGTATAGATTGAAGTCGGGCACTGAGATTCCCCCAGCTTTGTCCTTTTTTCTTAGGATAGCTTTGGTGATTCGGGGTCTTTTGTGTGAACCACTATTGTTTTAGCTGTACATCAAATGAACCTCTGAGCTCACATTCAGCCAACTTCAAACATAGTGTCTGCACAAGATTTTTGTTGTGTTTGCATTTTAAGAAAATGCTAAACTTTTTTTCCACATAGAAATGATCATTTCATTTGAATCTGCTGACTTTTTGCCAGGGAAAAGTAAAAATAACCTGGGGTTTTTGCACGTGCTGTGCCAAATGGATTGGTTCCATGGGTTAGACTGGCTAGAACAGTATGTGGAAATAGACTGGGGAAAGGAGTAGCAGCCACAGTTCGGGATAGTGCCAGGTGAACTCTGGGAAGGGAGAAGATAAGTGCCTTTGGGGTGGGCCGGACCTAACAAGGTGAGAACTTGAGTGCCTCTCCGTGTCGTGCTGAGCCTCCATTCTTCAACTCTAAAGTGAGGATTGTCACTGGCCTTGCAAACAGAACGTAAGAATGAGAGGCAGCGCGTGTAAGGTGGTTGGCACTTCGCACGCCCTTACGAGAGACAGTGTTGGCCCCTGGTGAGGTTTGAAGGCAGGAATATGGGCTATGCTGTAGGCAACAAAATGGAAAGAAAAGAGCCTTCTATGTAGAGTTAACCCCAAGCATGCTCAGGAATTTTAGGGTTTAGCTGCCAGGCAGTGCTGCGCCTGGGTGTAGTTGTAGAGGGCCGCCTCTCACCCCTGCCTCTGACTGTCTTTTCTTTCCTCCTCTGTCTGGCGTGGCCTGGGCCATGAATGACAAGCACACTGGCCTTCCACTCTTCATCCAGCTCTGGTGGGCATGGTCTTGTCCTCCTCTGAGGGGGACAGAAGACACCCCTCATTTTGACAAGATAGTGACATTGCACTGTGGCCATATGCCTGACATTTAGCAACTTCCCGGTCAGTATGCCTTCATTTTTCCAATTTGTGAACCTGAAAAATACCCGTAGTAGTATCAAATTCAGGTCTTAACAGAGGCAGGATAAAATTTTTCTTCTATCTTTCCCAAAGTAAAGATAGGGATCTGATTTTTATTTTTATTTTTTGCCTTGGTGGGAGGTTCCTGTATTATTATTGTTTAAAATCAATTAGCCTTTACTCTGTATTCTTTTTCTGTTGTGTATTTTATCTGTCCCTCCCCTCCCAGGGGGGCAGAATTAAGTCCCCCATTTGGTTTTTATTAGCGTAATCAGTTAATAGCTGTTCTATAATGCTTTACTTATTGTGTTAATTTTCTGTAGTTATGTCCAGAGGCAGCTTTCTGGAACACCACATTAAAAAAAAAAAAATATAGAAGATCTAACTTTTTCTTTAATAGGTCCAGTTACCACTTAACAGTTTCAGCTAAGATTATTGAATGCTATTGATTTATAAGGTCATGCAAAATATAGATAAGATGTGGCTATTATTTTAAATACATCTACGGTAAGCATAACAATTCCATTAGTAAGTGAAGGTACAGAAATGAACCTGAGTGTCATAATATCGGCGTTATCACACCAGTTCTCCGAATTTGCCTTGAATATGTCAGAAGTGTGGGATGGCGTGTGTTGTTCCCATGTATGGAGTGCCAGTCACCGGAGTCCTGTGGCCTAGGTGGTTAACCCCTGGGTCCCAGGGATCATCTGCCAGTTGCTGTTGAGGATTTTCATGGAAATGTACCTTACATTGGCATTAGTATTTATGGGAATGTCCTCCAATTAAAATGGAGCTTCCAAGCAGAGCAGAGGGACAGACTGGGATGTCTGCGATAAATGTGATAGATTGGGCCACCGTGTTAGGTTGTATTCTGGATTAGATGACTTCGTGATTGGCATCACGGGTTGCAGACCTGCCTCGAATGTGAATTTGCTCCGTTTCCTCCTCTGGGAAATGAGTAGAAGTTGGGGCAAAAGTTCTAAGGTTCCTCCCAGCCGTCATACTGTATGCTAGTGGTCCCCAACCCTTTTGGCACCGGGGATTGGTTTCGTGGAAGACAGTTTTTCTGTGGACGGGGTGGGGGAATGGGGTGGGCAAGTGCAGTTCACAGTAGGGTTCTCGCTCCTCCAAGAATCTAATGCCATCACTGATCTGACAGGAGGGGGAGCTCAGGCGGTCATGTGAGCCATGGGGGGGCGGCTGTAAGTACAGAGGAAGCTTCACTTGCTCACCTACTGCTCACCTCCTGCTGTGCAGCCTGAATTCTAACAGGCCACCAGCCAGTACCAGTCCGTTTCCTGGGGTTTGGGGACCTCTGCTCTATGGGACATTTAGTCAGTGATGACTGTGCATCACCTCAGTGAGGAGAAAGCATCAGGATGCTTCCTGTTCACTGTTGGGTTGCTGGCCATGGGCGTGGCACCTGGCCCAGAATTGGAGTCCATCAGTGCATTTATAATAAATGAGTCCTGATCATGAATCCTACATAAAATTCCACTTTGAGAATTCATGCAGGACGATGGCTGTGAGTGGAAGCAGAGAAAACACCAGACTGAAAGTCAAAGAGCCAGCTGTGTGGGCCTGGTCAAGTCACTTCTCTCTCTGTCTCTTCTTTATTGGTCAGATAAAGAGGTTGGAGAAGAATCATCAGAGTAGCATCTAACTAAGACTGTCAGTGACCTTGTAAGAATTGCTGGCCTTGTAAAGCACATGCGAAGGTTCGTTTTCATGGTTCCCCCAAATGGTCCCCAACACCCAGTGCACAGAGTAGTGGCAGCATGTTCACTGTGACTTAATGCTCCTGGAGAAGTACATGAGCTTGTGACGGGGATGGGTTGGGACAGGGAGGATGGAAAGACCTGTCTGTATGCTAAGGGTTGGCTGGAAGTTCTATGCCAAGAAGGAAACAAGAGGGCCTGTAATTGCCTGTCTTGGAACTACAGAATGTCTCAAGTGTGGTGTTTAAATGGACGTGATGCCTTGTTCTTAGCACAGCACCACCTGTGTGGTCTGTCTGCATACCCAGCAGTGGTGGTGCTTTTGGAGGGCATTCCATTCACACGGTGCCATCAAAGAGAGCAATGGAAGGGACACAGCGAAGTCACAGCCTATTTGAAAGGAAGAGGGGGAAAGCCTATGTTCATTTCAATGGAAAGACTTTTAAGGTATGTCAAGGAGGAGCCTGAGAAATAATTACAAAGCTTAAAAGGGAAGAATCTTAACTTTGATCTGATTTTCTTCCATAAAGCAATTAGGTACATCATTTTCTAAGTACCAAGCTGAAAATTCTAATGGCTGGACCTAAATGCTTTCATTTGCATCTTGAGACTTCTACAGTTCTGGAAAAAAAAAGTTTAAAACATTAGTAAGCTGATTTTCCAGAGAGACTGATGCATAAATCATTTGCTGGTTAGCTCTCATAGAAACTATAGGAGCATCAAATAGATTTCAGTCATACAAGACTTCAGTTAATTGAACTGAGGTAAGAAATCAGAAAAGATGATTTGATGGAGAATAACTGTCAAGGTGTTACTGGAATTGTCCCTTCCAATTGCTGTTGGGGATTTCAGTGCAGTGTCCCCTAGATGGGTGTTAGTGTTCCTGGGGGTGTCCTCAAGTTAAAAGGGAGCTTCAGAGGAGATTATAGGCACAAACCAATCTGAAGATTAGCAAAGGAGATACTAAAAATCAAAGTGATCGACTGAGCCTCAATGTTAGGGCTCCTTAATTTCTTCAACCTGAAATCCTTGATAGTGCACAAAAATAAATGTTAAATGGTCAGTTCCTTGATGGCAGGTCATGAATATTGTTAGGCTGACCGGACGTACTGTTTGAAATGGGACAGTATCACTTGTTTTCTGACCTGTTTAAGACAGGACATCTGGTCAGCCTAATATTGTTTTGTATTTTGTGTTCCCAATGCCTCACATCTCAGAGATTTCCATTAAGTGTTTATACAGTGGCCAAATAAAGAGGCTTTGTTAATTAAGAGATGTGGGATTTACCATCTCCCCATTAACCAGATTGACCAGTCATGTCCTGAGTAGGAAGCACAGCAGAGGTGGCCTGCAGGCTGAGTTTGGCCGTGTTTGGGTAATCTCTAAAAATCAAGAAACTGCCATTTCACAGAACAATATGGATTTAGGATTTTTTTTGAAAAATCTGAAGATGTGGCACTGCTGTTTATGTATCTACACATTTCTGATATTAACTTTGTGGCCTTTTCAAAATGACGTCACGTCTCCGTGCTCCCTTCTTAGTGAATGAAAATGTAGGAAAAAATCAGAATAATGCATGTTGGTGAGAGTCCTATAATTGATATGATTATTGCTTAGGACACCATTGATTTAATCAGGACGATCATAAATCAGTGCTTTTCACAAGTGAGGGTTTAAAATCAAGTGCTGTTAACCAGGTTGGGACTCTTAAAAGGCATGATGATGCAATTGGGAAGCTCCTGAAAATGGAGAAAAAACTGGTTTCTGAATGGATACCCTGGTCCCAGCATTTTATCTTCCACTTCATTAAAATAAAAATTACCTGGTCCTTTCTTAGAAATGGCATATTGGAGGTCTGTAATGGCCAAGCCTTTAACCCATTAAAACAATTGACTCCCAGGAACAGTTAATATTTGACATTTAATTGCTTTTTCTGGTTGGAGAGGAAAATAGGTTTCTTCCTTCCTCTCTCGATTGACTTTTCAGAAATCACCTTGTGAGCTGTGAAGATGGAGAGGAGTAACTGGTCTTCAAACACTCAAGTGTGCACACATGTATTCACACACATTTTTGTGTGTGCACATAAATCTCCCATGTACCAGAAGCTGGTGGTTTCCTCACAAGGACTCTGTAAAGCAGGTGTGACTATGGCCATTTGAGTCAGAGGAAGCAGTTGAACTTGACTTGCGATAGCAACTTAGCAGACATTTCTCATCAGAGTTTTCCGTGGCTGAGCAGGGAGGTCAGACATTGTCTGATTCGAACAATGCCCACACAGATGTCAGATGAATTCTCAGAGTCATCAGAACTTATTTCAAAACAGAGTAGAAATCAGCAGGACATTGTTGAGAAAAGGGCAGGAGAAAGCCTCTCTTGGGTCATCTCCAGTTAGAAATGACCATTTCAACATTGTTGACCCCTTACCTTTCACATGTGGTAAATTCTCTACCGAAGGCCAGCGGGTCTTCTTTCTCTTCCTTTCTTTTCTTTTCCTCTTCCCACAAAACGCAGGTATTATTTAGGTCTATTGCAAAGCTGCCCAAACCAACTGCTCCCCCTCGGATTAGCTGCCGCAGAGCTCAGATGAGAGGCCTCATCGGGTTACACCTTCTCTGTTCTGTGGTCAGATGTGGGTTGTGTCATATTCTACCTTATTCCACCTTGCAAGAAAATATTTGTGGTCCAATTTCCTCTGGGAATGGTCCCGTGCCCGCTGTCATTACACCCGTGGCAGGCAGTTGAGTCCTTGGCTTTCATGGGGCCGCTGGACACCTGGCAGGAAACCAGGACACCGTTTCTTCCCCGCTGTGACTTTGCCCAGTCAGGAGACGACAGCGTGTGTGATGGTGGGGTACGGTCTGAGAAGTGCAGCACATTACTTGGAGAAAGTGCTTAGAAGGAAACTGGCTGATTGGAAGGGATAGAAATTTGCACCATTCACAGAACTCCTTTTTCTAGGTCTGGAAACACAGCGGCTTATGTGTACCATCTTGTTCTTTCTCTTTTTCCTTTTTATTCCTGGTAAATAGTCACTGCCATCGTTCACCAAGGAGCAGTGAAATGGATACCCTTACATGCTGACATGGGATGTTGGCAAAACCCTTTTAGAAGCTCCTTGTGTAGCAAGAGCTGTAACACTTTCTATCACCCTTGACCAAAGAATTTTACTCTAGGGAATCCATTCTCGGTACCAAAGAGATGACACTTAAACATGGTCAAAATATTGTTTACAGTAGTTAAAACCTAAGTATAAACCTAACAGTATGAGAAATGGGACTCTAAAATGCTTTCTTAGGTGGATTGTTATGCGAACTATGTAATGATATGGAAATCTGATATAAATTCCAAACCATTACAAGTATGTAGATAAAATATGCACAATCATAATAACGGGTAACCTCATTGTCTACTTAATATATGGTAGTGGATGTGTCACATACTTTATAGTCATTGTCTCTTGTAATCTGTTCACCATGTCAAGCCAGATTTTATTAAATCTCCAGTTTACAGATGGGGAAGGGAGTCATGCAAAGGTTAATTGGTTTATCTGAAGTGATACTGCTTGTTTGAGGTTTGAACCCCATTCTGGTTAATGACAAAGCTCATACGTTTAACTTATAATTCTTCATGATATATGGTTAATTTTAAGTAAAAACAAACCTCAACCACCAAAAGGAAAAAACAAACAAACAAAAAAACCCCAAATCGCAACCCCAAACAAGCCAGCACCAACAAACAAAAAGCCTGTCAAGTTCTCCTCTTAAGATGACCGAATGGAAGAGTGAACAGGAACGTTCAGGCCCAGAGAAGACAGCCCCACGTGGAAAGGCTTATCTTTCAGCAGCTCATAAGGGGACAGGTAGCTGGCTCTCTAGAGCAGCACTTAAATGTTTTAAGGTCTTTTCTCTGGGTGGGAATTTGAGACTGGTTGTGGGATCTTATACTAAGAGAATCTAATTCATGTTATTCTGCCAATTTAAGGCAGCAGATCTTGCATGCAGATTGAAGGACTATCCATAATGACTTGACATTCATCTTGTCCAGTGGTCTTTCTTTGTGTGAGAGAACATGTTTGACAACAATAATGGCATCTATAGTCTCTCTGTCTCTTCTCTGTCCAGAAGAAAATATATCTTTCAACATTTATACAACAGTTTTGTGGTATATCTATTTACTTTTATTCAGGAATCTTTGAAATCTTTAGGTCTGCTGCTGGCTTGAGGTTTTAAATTAAATTTCCCTTTCTGTTTTGGCTTGCCGAATGGTGTACAGTTTGGGGGATATTCTCTGGTTTACCAGTTCAAGCACCCATACAGAATTTTCAGAGCCATGCCTACACCTGGGTAGCTAAGGTTTTTAAAGTAAATACGATAATGAATAATTGAGTTTCAGTGTTTTCTTTCATATGATAGCCTGCTATTATGGGCACTTGTAGTTGGATGCGTGGCTACGTAACAACTGTCTTTTGGGGTTTCCACTCGAGGATGAAAAGAATGCATGCCATGCGTCAGCCTCTAGAACAAAGAGAATAGCTTTGGAGTGTGAGTGGACAGTGCCAGGAAGGGCTTTCCCGACGCCCCCTGCAGAATCGCGCTTTCTTAGAACAGTGCTCTGTGCACGTGCGTAAGACAGTGTTCGATGGACTCGAGTTGGGGGGAGAGTGGCCTTGTATGAGATTCTCTCAGGAATCTGCTGCCCTGGAGTTTGCTCTGTGTTCCTGGTACTGTTGGCCATGCGACTAAGACTATTTTGTGGGATAGTCTCATCGTTGGGAAGAAGAAAATGATTTTTACTATTTCTGTTTTCTGAAACTGAAACTTTTTTCCCCAGACATGAATCCCAGAGGCTATCAGTGTACCCTTTACCTCCTAGTCAGGATTGGGCAACAAGACAACGGCCATGTCATGTGAAGAGGTCACCCTGGCCCGTTCCCTGCAGTAGTCTCTCCTCCCCATGTCACCCAAGAAGGCAAAAATCTGAGCCCTCATGCATCCGGGCAATTATGCGCTGCTCTGTCACAAGGGGAAATTCCTTCGGCACCCCAGCTGCTGAACAGTTATGCCCCGGAGGCCAGGACGGACATGCCTTGTAACTTTTTAACCTAGTTAGTGTAACTGCCAATATTATTCCTATTCCTATAAATGTCTAATCCTTTCTTGAATCTCGCTAAACTATTTCCCTCAATAATATCCCGCGGCAGTGAATTCCACAGGTAGGTTACACGCTGTTTTAAAAAGTACTCCCATTTTATTCGTCTCAAATTTGTGAGCTTTTAACATCACAAGATGACCGTTGTTTTTGCATGAAGTGGCCAGGGGTTCAGGCATTTTAAACTGTGCTTTAATTCTTCTGAGCACCCTCTTTTGGCATATACAGCCTTGGTTTAACAAGATGATTGGTGTACATACACAGAAGGCACTGGCAAGAAGCTGTCCTTGATAGTCAATGTCATTTACTGGACAGATAGTCACTGAGTACCTATTGTGTGCAGGAACCATTGTAAATCGCTGAATAAGACAGGTCCTTGTTCTAAAGAACTTAATTTTCTAGAGAGAGAAGACAGGCAGTAAAACAGTGCATGAAGATATGAATGACTTGGTGTCAGGGGGTCTTAAGGAGGATGGGAGAATTAGACAAGTGTGTCTGCAAATGGATGGCAGGGGCGATGTTGGATTGCCTGGTCAGGGAGTGGTTCCCTGAAAAGGGGACAGTTGAGATTGGCCAACAAGGAGGTGTCCATGTTCTGCCCTGAGAACCGTGCCCAGCACAGACCAAGACACCATCGTTATTTGCTGCATGAATGGACGAATCAAGGTGGAGAAGGGAAATCTAGTTCCAGAGATCATTTAGTACATTAGAGAGCCAGGAGCATGTTTCTTGAATGCCTAGGCTCTGAAGCTTTGAAGATGGTTTGGGATTGGAAAAACAGGGCATTGGGTTAGTTAGACTCGGTTTTAGAGCTGCTATGTCCCCAGCTATGTGACTTTCAGCAGGCCACCTAATTTCTGCTACAGGCAAATGGGAGTAACGCTTCCTTTCTTCATAGAGGCTGCAGGTCAAGTTATGTGGTGGTTCTTTATAAACTGCCAAGTGATATAGAAAGGTTGGTAATTTCGACAGGAAGCCGTGATTCTCAGCATTGAGCATGCTTCCTTTCCCCTTCCTCGTTTTCTCATTCCCTACTTCCATCCTTGCCTCTGAAGGTGGTTAGTGGCATCCTTCCCCAGAGGTGGCTTACACACAAGGGGAGGTGCCTCTACTGTGATTTTTGTCTCTTTCTTAAGGACTTTGGAAATGGATCAGAGTGTTGAGACAGTGGACCGGAGGTGTATTTCCAATGTGATGGCTTGCTTTCCTTTTGTTTACTGCTGAATCTTCCCGGGGTCAGGTTAAGCCAACTTCTATATATAAAGACAGAGGCCTTGTCTGAGTTTCTGAGGGAGTTGTCCCCCAGAAATGGACGCTTGTTGGAATAGCCTGATCACCTGTCTGTAGCTTCCCTCTGTCCCAGGGTGATAGGCCAATAGCATTTCCTCATATTTCCTTTTGTGACTTTTGCTAGTTGTCCCTTAATGTACTTCTGTTTCCCGGGCAGGCAATTTGAAGTAGCGGCCTGTGCAGCCCGCATAAGAATGTATTAGAAAGGCGTGTCAAGCGCTACAGTGTTAGAATCGTGGACGCGCAGGGTCTGCATGTACTGGCACGTTGCTCAGGCCTGGGCTTCATGCTGTGGCTGCCGGCGAGGCTCCTCTGGGGAACACTGGCATGGGAGACCGCTCCTTTAGGCCGTATCCTTTCGCCTCGTGCCTCTCCTCTCAGCATCGCCCCTTCCCCACCCCCACGGGACTCCCTGAAGCTGACCCCCACAGGATGGGTCCCCCCGGCCCCCACCCTGGTGACAGTGAGGTGTGCAAAGGAATACATCTTGCATGGTATAATTTTAGACCCAGTGACAACTGCGCAGGGTGGCTATTTCAGGCGGTGGGGCCTTCTGCTTGACCTGAGATGGTGTGACTTGGCCAGCCTGGCACGCGGTTGCTCTAGCAGCGTGCCTGCCATGCCTGGGGTTGCCTCTGCCTCGCTGTGCTGAGCAGTGCCGCACTCCTCCCCAACTGTGCCAGGGCACGGATCTGTCGGCGCACCCTCCTGGGCTGTCACAGGCGCCTCTATGAGGTGGTGGCTCGGGGACAACACAGAGGGGCCGCACTCCCATCAGTACAGGGGATGGGGACATGCTGTGGTCCACTTTGTGCCTGTCTCTCAGCCCGCGTGCCCTGTCCGCTGCTCAGGGGTGGTTCTGCGCGTCACTCCCTGTCTGAGCTGGGCGGCGTTGGAGCGTCCCTCATGGAAGGCCTCCCTTGAAGCTGTGCTCAGGCCCTCTTCACAGGCATCCTGACCATTCTGCTTGCTTCTCCCCACTCAGGTTCCTGACGGCGGCTGCTGCCTGCTCACCCCCGACAGCCTGGGTGGGCAAGGCCGGACTCCTGAGGCCGATGGCGGGACAGCTACGACCAGACCCGGCGGTGGCCGGCAGCACAGTGCTTTCCAGCTGAGGTGGATCAGAGCCATGATCACCACTGGGTACAGTACCTTGTCCTTCATGTCTACAGCTTACAAAGTACACACAAAACTCCAAGAGCATGCAGGAAAGTCAGCAACAAAGCAGGAAAATGGGGGGAGTTAAAAAAAAAAACATGCATTGAGTTTTTTGACACCGAGAGAGCAAATGGAGGCCTTTTCTAGGGATGGAGAGAGAGCCCTGGCGACCTGGACATGGGTCCTTCTCCTACAGGTCCCCTGCTGTTGAAAGCAAGGGACGGTTCTGGATTTGCTGAGCTTGAGAGAGGAAAGGGACAGGCTGGGGTGGAGAATAGGCTACAAGGGCAGCGTGACCACGGACCAGAAAATAATGGGAGGGGAGAGGGAGCAGGGTGGAGAGACCATGCCGCCCTACCTGCTTGCTGCTGCCTCTCACATGCTGCGGCCATGTGCTGAGAAGGAGCTCCATCTGCCCTGTTCCTGTCTCTATCGTAGGCAACCCTGAAACCACCACCACCACGACCAGTCACAGGTCTCAAGAGTTGACGGGGGGCAATGGCGTGGGCTCGTGCAGCCTTTCACGGGCATGAGGCTGAGTCACCTCTAAGGCTCCTGCCTCACAGGTGCCTCCGGCTCCCCCAGGGCCATCTGCTGGATCGCCTGCTCGTTCCATGTGGCCTCTGCTTCCCCATAGCGTCCCCTTCTGTGCTGCTTTCCTGGCCACTGAGGGCTCCAAACACCAGTGTCTCCAGAGAAGAAGGTAGAGGCTGATGGTCCTTGTTGGCCCGGCCGAGCCCCTATTGTGTTGGCGCCCTGGTCACTCAGACGAGCTCAGGTTGAAGGTCGCACAGCCCACAGATCCCTCTGGATTAGAGGAGTGTTAAAGGACTAACCAATGTCACCTTGATAAATGAATTTTAAAGATTTACTTTTATTGTTTTTGACAGAGACAGAGATAGAGAGACAGAGAAGGGGGAGGGCGCAGAGCAGTCTCCATAGTTTCACATCATTAGTTTTCTACATAGTTTCATTCCACAGGTGGGCGTGGGGCTGTGCAGGGCAGGAACCAGCTGGGGACCTCACACATAGGAGGCTCACCAGGGTCAGAACCCAGCTGGGGGCACACCCCAGTCCAGCATATGGGTCTGCCGGGGCTGGGACTGGGACTCGATCCTCAGACCCCAGGGCTGCAAGATTAGCTCTCAACCTGCTGAGCTATCCTGGCTTCCCCAACTTCAATAAATTTAATAAAGGTTAAACAACTTAAAAAAAGAAATTTACAAAGAGTCAGGAATTTAAAAAATAATTAAAAAGGACTTGTGGACATGTCTTCAGATGGCCTAAGTGTCTAATCCTTGCCCCGGGCCCATGGGACATGTACTTTTATTATCCTCAACTTACAGATGAGAAAACACAGTAGGAGGAGGTTGGTTCAGTGACTTCCGCAAAGTCACAACCAGTCAATGGCAAAGCAGGAAGTAGACCTCAGGCCTAACAACAGAGCTTGAACCACACTCTCTACAATGCTCTCCTTCCCAGAAAGCATCGGGGCTTCTGAACACCCCCCAGCAGCAACGTTGGGCTGCATGGGGAGTGCAATGGGAGGCCGAGAGAGCAGAGGTGTTGGGACCCCAGTTCTGGGTCCCCCAAGACAGTGGGGGGCCTTTACCATGTGCACAGACGGGGTGGCTGTGGGCCACACGGAACCCGCCGGCCGTAGGGATTTCCCCTTCCTGCTCTGAATTCTCAGAGCACTTTGCGTGCGTCTCTTCCCCACAGCTTGTTTTCGCCACGTCCCTGTAACAGCTGTGCACATCTTACTGCATCTTGTGTATTTTGAGTTCTAAAGGGCAGGCAGGATTACACTTTATTTGCCTTTATATACATATATTATTTTGCATTGCTGAGCACAGTGCTTTTGTAAATGAATGCATTCTGAAACTTATCCTTTTTCAGATCATTTCTCCTTATGTATGCATTTTAGAACTTTGTGGCAAGGGAAACTCTTTTTTCTTTGGAAAATAATTTCTTCACACAATCTACTTCAAGTATTGGAAAATTCGACAAAAAATAGGGCCACGAAGTTGTTTAACAACGGCAAACCCTTGAAGAGTCAATGTCACGTTTATTGCTACGAAATATTTTCCTCTCTCCGCTAGGCATCTGGTTCCCATTACACAGTCTTGGGTACTTGGGTTCACCAGCCATTTGCATAGCAAGCAGCGAGTAGCTCCCCACCGACAGTGGCCTGTGTGGATTTGCACCACTTACAGATGGCCCTTCCATCATCCATTTAAATGTTACTACCACACTTTCGAGGTTATCTTGTTCACACTCTACCTTAAGGACCAAGCTGCCTGCATCTGAGAAATGGAGAACTTCAAAACTGAGCGATCTGGCTTTATACCATTGGACTGTCCTACTAGCTATAATGTAGCATGAACGCCAATGAAACGTCTAAGCCTGAAGTCTCTATTTCCTAGTAACACTGACCCAGAAATGAGACATGCAATATGGAATGTTGGCTAATGAGTCATGAATTTCATCATAATTGCTTCCACATTCAGGAGCGCTTCCTTAAACCATCTAATCTTGACATATCCTACAACAATCTCATGTGTTATAAATGATTGTATTTTATTTCTTAGGTTACAGTTAAGGGCTTATTTTATGGTTCAATTCATGTTCTTTAAGAAAGCCACATGTGTGTGCACACACGTGCATGCACGTGTGTGCACACAGACACACACACCCACACATCAGTGGACACATGGCTCAATCTATAGTATTGTGAAAGAAAATAAGAAATCAGAAGAAACCCTCATCATTTGGTTTACAAATAGAAATAAACACATTTAAGAAGAAAGTCGAAGTGTGGTCTGTTTTAGAGTTTTAATTGGAGTCCCTGAGAATTAACACTAGAATCGAGCAAAGTCATTTAGCAGCAGTCTGTCCCCACACTCTCTGGACTGAAGAATCTATAACTGCAAGGAGGGACATGCTAGCATTCAGTACGGTCATAATGGAAAATTAAATACGACTTTTAAAAACTGCTCACATTATAAAGTGATCTATTAGCATTATACGACTTCAGCACTTAAAGTGACTGATTCTAATTGCACGATTTGGCCCATGGCAAGCATTAAAGAGCTGCTGAATCTTGGGGGTATTTTATCTCTTTCGGGATATTTTAAAGTGAATTTTCTTTGGAAGAAAGCTTTGTTACTGCCACACAAAAGATTGTGTGGGAGAAATCTCTTAGTTCTGATAGGACCAGAGGTAATGATAGTTTCTTCATCTTTGGTTCATGAATCAGTAAGCCAAATATTAAAAAAAAAAAATCTTGCATTTTTTCCTCCCTTCCCTTTATTGAGTGGAACTCTGTCTGATGAGCTTTCCTAGCAATCAGAGAGACATTGTTTTGTTGCATCCGATTATCACAGTGCATCCAGTCTTTTCTGGATAAGCCTAACATGACATCGCAGCGACATACCAGTACCTCGAGTGAAACTTCATTTAAGCAGGTTTACGTGAAAACAAAGCTACAGGGACTTCTGAGCAGGAACTGCTTACTTGTGCTTACTACAGGGTGTGCAGTTTCAGAAAAAGAGAGACTCTGGGGAATGTCATTCAGTTTTTGAATTTGACTCTATGTTCATAAGATCTGCAGGCCTTTTTCTAATTGTCCTCATGGATTGCAGAAAGCTTATTAAGTGAGTACTATTGGAAATATTCCTTGTTGAACTTATCTATTTAAGCAGTTAAGATAAACTGTTGTTTTCACTAAATCTACAGGCATATGGATGTCTTGGTGGTGGTTTTCAGATCTCACAATAATAGCAAGATTGCCTACGATGCTTGAGATGTTTAATGTAATGATTGATGCTTTTATCCATGTAACTGGCAGTGGGACCTTAAAAACTCTAGTAACACTGTTGAAGTGTAAACACCAACCTTATTTATTCAAAACATCTTTATCTAAAAATTGACTTTATTTTTTAAAGGGCAATGCTAAGTAGAAGGAAGTTGAAGGCTCTCTGGCTTCTTGTGCATTTTTCAGTAACTGTCCCCTCTAGCATGTAATTGCTTGCTCTCTCTTCCAAAACCTGGAATTTGCAGAAGAGAGCAGAAATACTTGTTATTGACCTAAATTAGGATGAAAGGGAAAGGGAGAGTCAGATCATAGACGTCGGCACTTTGTTTATGAAAACATCACTTGTAGGATGTGCTTGAATCAGGACAAAATAATGCGCGCCCTCCTTTCCCAGCATATTTGAAATGCCAGCCAGGCGGGGCCAGAAGAGCAGAGCCCAGGATTAGAGCCCCGCCTTTCCTACAGGTAATGCCAGTGTGGCGCATGGTCGCATCCTTTAACCATGACTATTTTTATTTCTAGAAAGGTATTATGAAATGTGTTCTAGAGCTATATGTGAAAAGAAAAATTATGAATATAAAAATATAGACGGCTGTATAAGAACAGAAATATTCTGTGTGCTCAAAAAAGTCATGTTCTATTTTAGAACAGTTTTAAGACTCACAAGAAGTTGTAAAAATAATTCAGAGGGATCCCTACTCCTCTCCCTCAGTTGTCCCCCCAAATGGACATCTCACAAGTACCTTGTGAGCGCTAGGAAATTGAGTTCAATACTGTTAACTCAGTTAGAGGCTTTATTTGGACTTTAGCAGTTTCCCCCCGCATTCTTTTGCGGGGATGTATTAACACCTAGAAGTGCATTAACCACCAGTGTTGAGGGAGCAGTGACTTCTGATGGTATGCAAGATTCTCAGGTGATGTGGTTTTCTACATGCTGTGGCTGAGGAAGGAGGAGGTGGAGTTGCTCGCCTTACCGAAAAGCCTTGATATTAACTAACTGAAGAATAAATCCTGTATCAAATGCCAACCGGAGCTACAAAGGTGGTGACTTTGATTCTGCTCTCAAAGTAGTCACAGAAGGAGAGAGAGAAAAAAACCAACAAGTACGACACATGAAACAAACCCACATTCCTCCGTGCCTACAGGTGCCCGGCACCGCAGCAGGCAGCAGCAGTGCAGTGGTCAGTCAGATGTAAGTGCTGAGTAGGGGAGACAAGGCCATTAACACATAATGACGACAGAGTGCTCTAACAGGGGTAGGGCTCAGAGTGCGCAGATCCTGTCCAGACAAGTCTATGAGGGCTGTGCAAAAAAAATCCAGCTCTCAATGCCTCTGTTTTCACATTAGATGACTGGATACTTGCTGGACAGCTCTCGTATGTTCGTAATCAAATATAGGCGATGTATCTTAAAGGTAGGTAGGTGACATTGCAACGTGGATTCCATTACTTTTTTGGTAGGTATTTATTAAGGGGTGTGTGCACATGTGTGTCTTTTATACTCATATGTCAGTCTTTCCCAGGTATTAATAAAGATTTGTTTATGGCACGAGCTGTGAGATTCTGCGCATCATCTTCGGAGGAACATATAGCAAAGGAAGCGGCAGTATGGCCTGCCAGACAGAACTGAGATTTTAGAGATAAAGGCCCAAGGACAAGGTTCAACTCTACATTTACTGGCTGGTGACTTTGGGCAAGTTCCTTACCCTCTCTGAGTCTCCCGTTCCCCTCTCTTACTTTAGGGCAATAATCACATTATTAGGCACATTTATTATACCTCACAGGATTATTTATAGGATGTTATTCATATGAACTTCAAAAATTACAAAGCACTTTATAAATATGAGGTATTACTGTTATAGAGTAAATGTATTCTTAAATGTGACAAGTAAGTGCTCTAAGAGGGGCCACCCCCCAGACACAATGTCACTTGAAAATTTACAACAGCATATTTACAATATGGCAACCAGACATTCAAACATTTCTAAGAGCAAAGAAAAATTATACTTATTAAGTTGCAGGTTTATAATTTCCACAGCAGTTCAATGTTATAAAAATTAAAGAGGAAGTTAGCCCCCAAAGGAAGACTGGTAAAAACCTTGATTTTTAGCAAGAAAGGTATCAAGTGAATTTTCCTGAACTGTTTCTGGGTAGCTCATTTCATGTTATCTTTGGAAATTATATAACATTAGAATCATTTTCCGGGATATAGTAATAAACTTTCCCCCGAGGTTTTATTTAACCAGGAAGTGGCTAGAGTAACTGAGAAGAAATGCAGACACATTTTATATGTAACAAAAGATTATCTCATGCCTTAATGTAAAACTATAACAATTGTGGAAATGTACACCCCATTCAATATTTAAAAGTTAGTGAGACCCTTTTGTTTTAAAAGTGATCTAGGAACTCAAAGAGGATTTGTATTAAAGAAGAGATGGATAGATTTATTGAGATAACAGAAGCTCAGGAATTATTTGGTGGGTGACACAAACTGGTTATTGATGAGTAGAAAGGAAGTGGAATGTAGATTTGGACAGTATTCAACATTTCGATAAGTATCCCTCCGTTAACCACTGTAGACCAAGATAGGTTTTTTTCCTTTTATTTTTTTTCTATTTCTATGTTGCCAGTTAGGAGACTTTTCCCCCCTTTAACCTGAAGACCTTCATGAATATAAAGAAAACAAATGTGAAAACATTGCCAAGAAGAACACATCTTTGGAAATGGACCAACTACAGTTCATTGGTTGGCAGGCCCAAACCTCTGTCAATTGGCCTGTGGAGGAAGCTGAAGAATGTGTTCCTGTCAATTTATGCAATCAAAGTTTGGATCTGGAAAAGAGAAGGGTGCTTGTGGAGGGTGGGGTGGGTGACCCAGTTCACTAAAAAGGGCTGTATACGAGTACTGTCCGAAATGTGTAAGGCTCGCCGCAAACACCCAAGACTAGACTAGAGTTCCGAAACGAAACGGGGAGGTGAAGAACACATTACGGTCAGCTGCGTCTCCTTGGGCACACAGTCACCACAGGACGTCACCAGTCCTGAGTGCTGCCATTTGTACTTTGTCACCACATCCGCCTCAGAGCAGGTAGATGGCTCTTCTATGTCAGCGTCCTGCTCTCTCCCCTCCCTGGAAGATTCCACTTTTTCTTTTCAGGAACAGTGTCCTTTGCAGGTTAACCCACAGTGAGGGCAGCTTTTCCAAGGCCTCAGAACGCATGCGCTGCATGTTTAAGACAGTTTACTTGGGAATATCAGTAAGCGGACCAGACAAAGCAGCCAGTACTGAATGCATTCCTGCATACCCGGCAAGGTGAAAATAATAGAATAAACATCATATACTTCATTATGATATCGGTTTACACTTCCAGGGTACACAAAAAGAGGCCATTTCATCAAGCTAATTGCCTGAAAGTAAAAAGAGAGAGAACTTTAGCTATTAGTCTATTATGGGGCTTTTTTCTTAATCACAAATAGGGGCCGTGTGTCCCTGGGGGGATGTGTATTCTAATTTACAATTGAACTACAGATCACAGCAATCAATCTTGGGCAGCACTTTTACAGTATAATTGCTGCAACACAACAAATAAAAAAAGAAGAAGAAGAAGAAGAAGAAGAAGAGGGAGGCCTAAGCTAGGCTTCAGTTGGAGCTGGAGATATTTCCAGGCACCAGTTCAGGGTGGGAGGGAGAGAAGAAACACCATAGACATGAATATGCAATGAGGGCTCATTAGCGGCCTAGTGTTGCCATGACAAATGGCATTATCCCCAGCCCGGTTCTGCCTAAACATGAATTTTATAACGACCCATTTATCATGGCTTGTCATGTGCTTCTGTACGGTACTTTCTTCTCGCTCACACACCTTTCCCTGTTATGACCATAGAAATCTTTCCTTTTATTATGATAGTTTCCTTTTGTATTGATTTCTGGCTCTTCAAAGCAAGTATTCAAATTTAACAACATGCTAATGAACGATTTGTGATTTTGGAAAGTTGAAGAACTAAAACTTGATTATTCATCCTATCTTCTCTATAATCGAGAAAAAAGTTAGACTACACTTTTAAAGAAATTTTGTATGTGTGAGCTTTGTTTACTTATGCATTCTGACACTACAGATAATTTTTTAAATTTAAAGTTAACTAGGTTTTTATTAATTTGTTTTTTTGATTATACTTTAAGAAGCGTCTGATAGCTTAAAAGTAGAACTCAAAAGCTATGTTTTCTTTTTTTCAAAAAATCTAGAGTGGTGACAAAGAAGTATAAGATCAAAACACTTGAGATTTTTTAGTGTTAGTGTTTGACAAGTGTATGAGTTGATTTCTCACTAGAAACTCTCTTATATTGTGAGGAGGAAGCTTGGCCAGTTTTATATGACAAATGTCCAAACAAGAAAGCAATCTCCCTTAAATACAAACTACGAGGTCTGTTTGAATATTTAGTGGCCAGAGAATTGCAATATGCAAAGGCCTGAGCCAGGAGAGTGTACGGCTCCATCAAAGTCAAGTCTACCAGTTGGCCATGAATACAAGTCTAGATTGGCAGAAGTGCCCTGTGGTAACAGAGACCCAATCCATGGGCTCTGTCATTAGTTATTAAGTTATTAGTAACTATTAATAACTGTTAGTTACTAAGAAGAGGATCTCTAAACTGATTTATCCACTTAAGTAGGTGAAATGCAGGAAGGACGTAGGAGTGCAAGGAGAAAAGTCTGGTATTGTTTTGTATTGCCAAGGATATATATAGTTATTTCTGTAAACAGTAAATAGTTGAACAGATCTTTTTGAGCTTGACTATCTCTATTGAGCTGCTGGATTCCATTTTAGCACTAACAATACTTTGACCCAGTAATATTTACATATTAATAATACCTAAAAGTAATGATAAAATATTTTATATATTCGTGATGATTTTATATAGTTTTGTCATTTCAGAGTTCTCCCATCAGACCCTTAGAGTAACTGCGGACAGGATTATTAGTCCATCTTAAGAGAGAATTGAGGTTCAGAGCTCACGTGACTAGCTGAAGGTAATGCAGTTAGAAAATGAAAGTGCAATAAACCAATTAAGTGGAAACTATTAAAGAACTTTATTTAAAAAAAAAAAGAAAGAAAATGAAAGTGCTGGGATCCAGTGTCTAATCTTTAATGCTCAGGTCAGTGGTTCTGTGGACACAAAGCCATCATAGTGGACATTGTCCCTCAAAGGTCAAATTGTCTCTTGGGATTTAGTAGTAAGTGAGAAAGTTGGGAGAGGGGCCCATTGAAAAGATAGGCCTCATTTACACTTCAGAACCTGTTATTCTCCTAAACTGTTTACTAGAATTGAAATTTAAAAGTAAGTCTTCATTCCAACCATTAATGTAGAATTATCTTCCATCATTTAAAGACACAGATAGGAAGTGTTTTCAACATAAAGACATGGGCACCATGTGGCCAGTGTTCTTGTGTTATGAGTATTCAGTTTTTTGTTTCTGAAGAAAAGAAATCTTTTTTCCAAGATTTTAGAGATTATTTGGGGAAGAAGGGATTCAAATATTGGCCAATGATATTAAGGAACATTGTGATTATAACCGAACAGCTTAACACTCTGTCTATATTAAACTAAACGTGGCTGAAACTGGAAAATATTAGTAAAAATCCTTGATGTTTTATTTTGTTGACACCATACATCTGGGTCTTTAAAAACATCTGTTTTTTTGACTGTTTATCTCCCAGGTTTTGTCTGGGTGGCATCATGTATAGAAAGGTTGGAAAAAAAAACTTTCCTGCCATTGTTGCTCGATAATTAACTAGATTATTGTATTTAGTTAATCTGCAAATATTAACTAATTTATTCTATTGAACGGAACATCTAATGAACAAAATTCTCCACCAGGCAAATAAGTACAGAAAGAAAGAAATAATTAGGTGAATTTAGAATGAAATTGGGCTTCAAGCATATTTCCATCTTGGTCATTGCTGACTGACAGGAATTTCCTTGGGCAAAAGTCTTTTTAGGGCCTCAGACAATAATTTTCTATCCTGGGGAGCAGTTTTTTCATGTGTCACCAGGATCCGTTAATTTACAATATGCTTTGACAATAGTAAAATTTTGTAAACACTTAGTAACATGTGAGATACATCTAATAATGATGCTTTCTTTGCCAAGTGAATAATGCAGCCTGATAAAGTCACTGTAAACCCACTCTCTAAGGAGACTTCTGACATGCCTGAGGCTGAACCCCAAAAATGAATCAACTGAAACAGGACTTCAAAGCCTTCCCTGCAATGAAAAGCACCTTATGTGGCTGACATTTTTTGTGATCTCATCTAAAAAAAGTTATCATAATTATTGAACATTTCCTCTGTAGCTTAGTCTCAATCCAATCAGTTATAATGAAAATAGTCTGCTTATTTTTTATATTCTCAAGTTTTCGAAATGATTAGTGCTTCCTTGATATAGCCCATTAATTGGACACACAACCCAGATGAAAAGGCTGAAACCCAAGAGTATATAAAAAAACATAAGGTTGTTGCAATTTAAGTGCCTTCAAAAGATCTAATTTGATTTTTAAAAGCGATTCTGCAGATGTGAAAATTAAAGGCAGGCAGAAACAAGATATGGTTTAATGAATGTGTAGGTTAAGAAACATTTAGAGGTTTCGGTAGCCTTACTCTGAATTAAAAAAAAAAAAAAATTAGCAGTTAGGTTGTAAAGATAGGGCCCACACACAATAGGAATTGCTGAATTGTATGGGTTGCTAGGGCCCAGTTTTCCTTACCCAACATATTTCTGAAGCAAGTTGGTATTTCTGTTGGCTGATTTTTCAATCCCGGGACCTACCTGTCAATCAGATTCCTAATTGTAATAAAGGAGAAGGGTGCATCCCTTGGTTTGTCTGAGCTGTTTCATCAATGAGCTTGTCCCCTCCCATCATGAGCGAATTGTACATTATTTCCACGTAAGGGAAAAAAAGAAAAAAGAAAATTCAAAAAACCTTCGACTAGCTCTAATGACATCTTCAGTCATTAATGAGTTAATAAAAATCTTGAAGTCATTTGGGGCTAGATAAGGAGGAAGAAAGAAAAGTATTGTGCTGTAATGACAGGCTCCCTGTTTGCCCTCGGAGATGTCATGGGTCAGTCATGTTAAGAATGTGTTCATCCAATGATTTGCTGATTCTTATCAGCCAGCCCTCCAGCAGAAACTGACAAGGGCCAGTTTGGGAGTCACGTTGAATAAACAATGACTTTTTGGATTGTTGGGGGCTGTGGACTAGAGTGAGGGGTTTATATATACGAACGCATGATGACATTAGCAATCAATATACCAATTACAGGACAAGTTATTGGAGGAGGCACTCACGGGGCTTTAGTCTCCTTGCACTTTGAAGAGGAGGCGGGGGACTCGCTGAGCTCTGAGGCGTGTGCAGGGGTCCAAGACCCGAGGCCCTGCTTCTCAGGCTGAGGGCATCCAGACCTGGATGTTCTGAATCGTGAGGGCAGTGGATTAGAAATGCAGATTCCAGCCTCCTTCCTAGAGAGTCCTTCTCAGGCATGTGGGCTAGGGTTGTGGCTTGGTGCTGGGAATTTTGACAAAGAGCTTTGGGGGCTGCTGTCATTCCTGGGCTGGGGCTGCCTGAGTGAACCAGCAGCCCACGGGAGCTTGCTAGAAATGCCGATTCTCAGGCCCTGCCCCCCGACCTGCTGAATCAGACACGCTGGGGGTGCAGTGTAGACGCCTGTGGTTCACCACAGCCTCTGGTGCACCCTACAGCTGGGGAACCAAGGCCATAGGGCCAGGGGGTTGTAATGTGACACTCACTCATCACCTCGTGGGCGCCTGTGGCTCATTGGTTCTCATACTATGTACTGTCAGAGTTAAGAGGCTGAAGTGCACAGATGATTTGCCCACAGACTCAGATGAGGGTAGGTCCGCGCTCATCACCACAGTCACACACTCTCATTCTCTTGCACACCACCAGGCTTTCTTGGATGGTCTTGACGCTTGAGTGACATGGATTATAGAAAGGGAAGAATGAACTTTTGTCTGTTGTTTACAATAGAAGAGGAAAGCGGCTACGTGAGAATCTTAAAAGAGAAAAGAATCGGCAGCATCTACTGTGAGCACGAAGACTGTTCCCAGCAATCAGACTGTGGGCATCCCAGCAAACATGATGACACTCTGAAGGGACACACAGTTCCTGAGAAGGGTCTCAGGGGCACCCTGAGGAGGACCTTGAATCATGTCCATGTAGAACTCAGTCTACTTGTAAAGAAAAAGAAGAGGCTGCGAAATGACAACTGGTGGGAACCAGAAAGGAACTGGCTCCCGTGTGCACTGTCTGTAGTCATGCACGAAACGTGCTTAGGGGTGTGATGCTACAAGATGACGTCCGTGCACACTCACTTCCCCATCAACCTTGTGATCCTGGAGGAAGGTTCTCCTGTTGACATTCGAAATTTCTTAGGGGAAAAATACCTTCACAGGATTCGTAGGAGGTTAGGTGTTGCTTCTTCAGTATCTCTAGCCCAGAAAGATGAGTTAATTCTTGAAGAAAATGGTATGGAACTTGGGTCAAATTCAGCTGCTTTGATTCAACAAGCCATGACAGTTAAAAACAAACCAAGGATATCAGAACATTTTTGGATGGCGTCTTATGTTTCTGAGAAAGGAACAGTTCAGTGAGCTGAGGAGTAAGATCTAAGTTGTCCAGCTGTGAAAATGCCAAGATGTGGAAGGATTCCCAAGACATATTTGTGTTATTTTCAAGGTGTCATAAAAGTCGTGTATAGGGAAAAAAAGACAAGCATCCAAGAAAATGTATGTGCAGCATTTACTAATAACTATAACTAATTAATCTGGGCAGTCAGAGCCCACAGGCTCTTGTATTGTTTAGTGGGATCTACTTTAAAAAAGAAAAGTAGCCATGGATCAGGCCACCGCCCCATCAGGAAAAGTAGCGCGTGGGGTGCAGGGCTGCTGTGCTATGAGGGGGATGGCAGAGGCCTTCATGGAGGGTGGGTAAGGGTCTCTCTCCTTTTTGGATGAGCATCTTACTGAAGGGACAGCCCAGAACTTGATACACTTTTCAAAAGAGGTGCACACATCTGCCAGTTGTGTAGCACGTCTGTATCAGCATTTCCCAGTGTCTCTCAAAAAACAATTCCAAGGTTCTAAGCCTTAATAATAAAAAACATATCTGGGGTCAAGTGAGATACTCTAGAACAGTGGTGTCCAACCTTGTGGCTTCCCTGGACCACACATAAAATACTCTAGAGGCAGCTGATGAGCTAAAAAAAAAAAGTCACAAAGAAATCTGCGAATGTTTTAAGAATTTGTGTCGGGCACAATTCAGAGCCGTCATGGGCCAAGGGTTGGATAGGCCTGCTCTAGTAAACTGAGTGAAAATTCGGATTGTTTGCAGAAACAGCCTCTACCACGTGCCTGTACACTACAAGAGGGTTGGCTGTTTGACCAGCAAACCCCTTTTATAAAGAAGAATCTCATGGAAGTAGTCCAGTTTAGGAAACATGGATTGGCATCTTTTAAGGTAGAAGCTGGTGATTCTCTGTTTTGTAATAAGAAACCCCTTTCTTGGTTATAATTTATGAAGCCCTCTGTGTCTGGCGTCAACATTAATTACGTGGTGGCTGGAAGCCAACAGGAAGGTTCATGGAACATCACCAGAGACTTAAATAAGTTGTCCAGCTGTTGATGGCCTGGTTAAATCATCCCTCAGTTGTTGGCATATCTCCCAGAACAGGTACTCATTAGAAAACAAAAACAAAAAACAAACCAACCTGAATTTCGCTGGTGAGATTACATTGTGCTTTCACAAATGAGAGACGATTCCATTGCAGCCCCCAGAAGTGTGAGTACCAGAAAGTTCAGAAGCACTGGTGGGTCCCTAGGCTGCTGACAGCACTGCCCTGATCGGGCCCACCACACTGGACTCCAGATGGCTGTGCTGAGGCAGCATCTCGGGCCCACCACGGTGGCTATTCCTGAAGGTGACAGAGGTTGGGGATGTGTGGAGTATGGAGGGCAGGCCAGTCGGGTCTTTAGCACATCCTCGGTCATAAAACTTCTTCTCATGAAGCGCTTGCCAGAGATGTATGTTAAGGCCGAATGTTCATTATTGCGGGGGACGTGTTATACATGTTATGAAAGAATGCCATTTTCCCTGGAGAGGGGAAGGTATTTTGGGGCCATGGTAAGGAAGGGATTAGTTTTCCCAGGAACATCTGTAGGTCACATGTTTGTCTCTAAGTGGCCTCATTGCTCAAATTCCCCCACTTGTTGCGTAAGAGTTGGACGGTATGCTCATAGGGAAGACAGAACAGAATGGAACTGGCATGGGAAAGATGTGCAAAGATGAAAAACAAAGCAACCTAAAAATAACAGAGCTGCACCGCCCAGTGCTAAGAGTTGTCATCTTTTCTACATAGTCCCACAAGTCTCTGCAGGGCTCTGAAGTCAGTAGGATGCATCTCTGGGCTAAAAATAACAGAGCCAACGCAACTTGGGGAGGCCTGAAAGCGCTGTCTTCATCTCCCTTGTGAATGTATCGTGGTGGACAGGACATGTGCTTCCCAGCTTTGGGGACATAGGCGTGGGCAGGAGGGCACTCATTCCACATCCTGGTAAGAAAGCACAAGCCCTACAGCTAAGTGAGGTCTAGCCACCCCTCATCGGCTTTGGGACAGTTGAATATTTCTCCCCTTTCTATTCTCTGAAATGTTTTGAATTAAAACAGCTTACTCAAGGTCACTGAAGGCATATGGTCCTGCTCAAAACTTTAAACAAAACATTAGTTTTTACAACCTTTTGTAATTTGGTATTGTATACAACATGGTTATATGTAGAGTTTCTGTAATCTTTTCAGTGGGTGACAGAAATATGAGAAGCAAATTTATAAGCCATTTAGTGAAGCATTTAATCAATTTCATGCATAGGAAATAACTCCGATTGCTCTGCTTTATCAATCTTTCTCTCCAGGAGAATTCTAGTCAACACCAGGGGTCGGGGTGGGGGAGCGCAGGATGGTGGTGGGGAGGGGTGGGCAGGGCTGGGACTTATGCTCGAACCCTTCCATGCACTTAAGTGTCAGGGGCTTCTGAAGTCTGTCTGCAGCATCCCTGAGCCTTCTGGAGGCTGTTAATGTGTTTCAGAAAGAAAGCGTGGGTCTCATGTTTAGAGGAAGTCTTCAAGGCCTTTACTGCAAAGCTATTCATTAAATACCCTTTCCCAGCATACTCAGCAAGGTAGACTGCATTCAACGTTAGGTTCACAAAAATACACATATATTAAAAGAAAAACAACCCTGTGTCTGTGGTTGTGTCTTTCAAACACATGCAAAATAAAGCAACTTACAACTTGCTTTTGAGTCAAGGAAGCAAAGCAGTCTGAGCTAAATAACTAAAAATCCATCGAAGCGGCCTGTCAGAAGTAGAGTGATTTGAGCACTTTTCAGAATATTTGAACCGTCTCTCAGGGTTCATGTTCCGATTTGCTTTTGAAGCGTTGAAAAGATTAATCCAGCTCTTGGCTACAGTGGGTTAATACTTTTCTGGGCTGTGCTAGAGTCCCTTGTGTGACACTTTACCCCAAACACCATGGAGTGCTTAAGGGAAAAAGTCCTAAGGGAGCAAAAGAAGACCCTGCAATAATCAGTACCGGCTAAACATGATTAAAATTGCATTAGTTCTACCTTGGAGCTGATAGAAAGGTACTGTAGACTTGATTTCTAATTTAGAAAAGAAGTTGCTTTCATGTACTTGTGAACCTGGAAAACTATTTCAGTGAATCAATGCCTATTGAGATTATTGAGTTCCGATTTTCAGTCAACTCCGTTCGAGGACCTCATCTCGAGCGGGTATGACGTTTCCTCCTCCCTTTTAGGTGTGACATGCGCAGGGATGTTCCTGCCTGGGCAGTTCAGTGGCGTGCCATTTGAGAGCTGTTCTGACACCAGTATGAAGCTGTGGGTGATGCACAGAATTATACCAAACAGAATTGCCTGGGGAATCCTGCATAAAATGGATAGTTCCAGTGGGGATTAGGTAATGGGCGGTTTGTCTATCTGCCTCTCTCTCTCCTTGTCTATCTGCCTATTTGTCATGTATGTATGTATGTATGTATCACCTATGAATCATGTTATCTATCCATCTATGCATCATTTCATTATCTATATCACTAATTCAATCATTAACTTCTGGATTAAGCCAGTGCCTCATTTAAAAAAAATTTTTATTTAAAGGAATCAATTTAGGGGAAAGATGTCTCTCATACAAGTTCTTCTATTTGAAAAGCAATGCCTCAGGACCAAAGAAATTAGAATTTTCAAATAAAACTTGAGACACAAAACAATGACCATAACAGGTGTATGGTCATTGTTGTAAATAGGAGACTGTTAGAAGACAAGGTTATTTTGCTGTTTTAGAAGCTGGCCTGTTAACAAAGTGTTGGCTGCCGAGGAGTTAGGGCCCAGGAAGGAGATTGGTCTGGGGACAGGCTGTCAAGAACGAGTCTCCTTGTCCCTGACACAGTGACGTCTGTTCGCCTCTGTAGCCTCTTCCACCCACGTCCTCCCTGCCCAGCTTCTCGCCGCCTGGGGCTCCATTTTCTCTTGGCCGCAGCAGGCCTTTCTTCTTTCCATGTCTTGCAGCTAAATCTTTACGAAGCACAAATGTGGTTTTGATTTGCTGTGGCTTAACGTAATTTCTTGTTGTCCAGACTGTCCTGCCGTGTGAAGTCCTCAATAATTTGTCTCCAAATGAGTGTTTTAGAGGGTATTTTCTCCCTTTCCCTGATAAATTTTCTGCTTAGCAAAACAACCAGCTGCTGTTCCTTAAATGTTTCCTTCTGGGCTACCTCTCCTCCATGCCAGGGGAGACCTTGCCTTAAATTTGGACCTGTGGCTTTTACTGTCTTTCTCGTGGTCCAAAACCAATGTCTCCATTCCTGGGGGACAATGATGGGGGAGGGAAAACAGAAGTCAGATGCTGGGCCGGCTCCAAGTGAAATGGCTAGGCTCAGTGTAATCTACGTAAAGGTCAAGGCAGGTCCATGTCATGGCTACTAATGTGCTTTCCAGTTTTATCACCTGAAACGGAAAGTCAGAATGTAATCAAGTTGTCGCTGTCTGAGAAGGTTAGACTATAAGTCGCTGTTCGGCTCTGCTGTACTTGAGATGTCTAGTTGGGGAAGGGCCTACTGTGTAACCCGTGGACTGCCTGTGTGTAACTCAGGACCTTTAAGGGCCGCTCCACAAACATCAGTAACATTTTCAGTCCATAAGATGTAGTCATTCACACAGAGACCTATGGACACACTCAATAGCTTGGTGATTGCCAGAGGGAGGGGGAGGAGGAGGGAGGGAGAGAGGGAGGGAAGGTGGGAGAGGGCACCAGCATTATGGACACACTCAATGGTTTGGTGGTTACCAGGATAGGGGGGAGGAGCGGGGGGACAGTTGTGGGGGGAGGTGGGAGTGGGCACTAGATATAAGG
>PVKE010019453.1:10389-28562 GCA_004027555.1 Craseonycteris thonglongyai | reverse complement strand
CACAAGACATTGACGACAATATGGTTCGAGCTGTCGAGTTCAGCCATCGCGTTGACGGGGTTATGTCCTTGTACAGGGGAATTTTGAAGGAAAAGAAAAAACAAAGACAACAACTACCCATCACCCTGTTTCTCTCCAAGGTAAAGCCCCCGGCTCTACCGTCAGCGCCTCCAGCAGAAGAGTCTCCGAGGGAGCCTAAAGCTGCTACGAGTCAAGTGAGAGCCTCTCCTCCGCCACCCACACAAGACTCTTCGCCTCTCTCAGAAAGCAATGTTGTTTCATGTTTATGACTGTATAAGGTTTTGTAATTAACCTTATTAATTAGCACTGACACGTTTAAGTAAATACGTATACTGTTGTAATTTTTGTCTTAAATGAGTAAAGTATGAATACTGTTTACATATTTAAAAGACTTACTTGCCCTCCTGCCTGCAGAAAAGATCTAATTGCAATATGGTGTTGTAAGTTTATACTGCCCTCTGATGGCCAGGTTTCCCCATCGCCCAGTTTGTATTGGGGCCCGGCTCCTGAACAAAAGAAACTCAGACACTGCTTCTTCAGGGTTTGGGGTTGACCTTGTCCCAATGTTTTAGAATGCAGCCCAAAGGGGTGCAGGCACTTGAGGCTTGTTGCCCATCTGAAAAAGGGGAGCGAATAAAGGCTGTCTCTTCCCTGCAATCACTTGATTCCAGGGAGTCCCCTGGACCTGTGGGTTCCAAAGCTCTCCATGGCCAGACACCAGCAACTGGCATGGACTGCCAGTTTACCTGGGAATGCCACCCACGCTCTTAAAACCTCACTGTTGGGCTCCCTTATGCCTGCATGCCTGAATGGGTCCATGGGATTTGGCACTCAGTGCGACCAGTGCACTCTTCCTAAGCCATGTGTCCCATGCCTCTTACACCGATAATTGCAGAACTAATTGGGAGTGGCATCATCTCACTAGAAGGAGCAGCCTGAAACCTGGACTTGGCCGATAAAGTTGGTGGCTGATGATTAAATACCATGTAGTAGAGGGATTTATACCTCAGCATTTGATATCCTGAAAGTTCACCATTTGTTCTTTATACCAGCTTTCCTCTTTGACTAGGAATCTGACGGAGACCACACTTGGAACCTGCAGAGAAGCCATCTCTTCTAAAGGAAACAAATCAAAATCACCAGGGAAATATAGGTTCTGAAATCCCCATAGACTCATACAATGCAGCTACTGGCCAGAACTCTGCTAGGCTAGTGCAAGCCTGGGACTGAGACTGAACAGCACAAAAGTTGTGTTAACAATTGTGCCAGATATTCCGGCCCCCAGGGGAGCAACTCTAGACGGATGTGGTACATGGAACAATCACCACAGAATTGGCACCATGTGGTATGTGCTAGGCAGAAATATCAAACCTTTTCTCATCTTCAACACTTACAAGAACATTTGCAGTTCAGGGCCAGAAAAAGTTCCTGATGTGATTTTATTACAGCCATTGTGAGATAAGCTAGGAACAAGCCTTCCCCAGCTAAACTAGTCTTATACTTTCTCAATTATATATATATATATATTTTTAAGATTTTTATTGTTTTTGACAGAGAGAGAGAGAGAGAGAGAGAGAGAGAGACAGAGAGAGAGACAGAGAGAAGGGGGAGGGCCCAGAACAGTCTCCACAGTTGCACATCATTGGTTTTTCCACATAGTTTCATTCCACAGGTGGGCAGGGCTGCACAGGGCAGGAACTGGGCAGGGGTCTCACCCCAGTGAGAACTGAGCTGAGGGAACTCCCCAGTTCAGCATCTGGGTCCGCACGGGCCGGGGCTGGGATTCAATCCTCGGTCCCTGGGGCTGCAAAGTGAGCACTTAACCCACTGAGCCATCCTGGCTTCCCCGTGTTTATATTTTTTAAGATTTATTTTATTGTTTTTGACAGAGAAAGAGAGACAGAGAGAGGGGGGGAGGGCCCAGGGCAGTCTAGAGTTGTACATCATCAGTTTTCGACATAGTTTCATTGCACAGGTAGGCACAGGGCCACACAGGGTGGAAACTAGACCCAGGGCTTCCTGCATTGGAAACTTGTCCCCAGTGGAACCGAACTGGGGACCCCACCCCCCGACATGGGAAGCACACCCCAGTTCAGCATATGAGTCCACACAGGCCGGAGCTGGGACCGGGACTTGATTCTCAGACCCTGGGGCTGCAAAGCAAGCACTCAACCCACTGGGCCATCTGGCATTCATAATTTTATTTTATTTATTTTTTTACCTCTATTCAGGTTGGTAGGAAATATAGGAGGTCTGACAGGGACAGGTCCCTGACCAATGTCGCAGTTCTTAGCATGAGATGGAAGGAAGAGAAGCCAGAGGAAAGAGAAAAGGAGTCTGTAGGTCAGCACCCTAATGGACAGTTGGTCCAGGAGAAAAATGCAAGTGGCCTTGAGGACCGCTGCAGAGTAGCTGCAGCCTGAGTCCCTCAATTGTTCCCAAGCATCTCCCTAGACTGGCGCTGCTTCCAGCCTCCCGTGAAAAGGAAGACGGTCAGGACAAGGCCAACATTCCCGATGAAGTTGGGGGATTGACCAGATCACTTCTGTTAAACCTGTCCCCCGTCTTAAGGTCGGCTGCCATGCTAACAGCTTTTAAGTAGTGAACGGGGGCCCGATAATTGTGAAAAGAGAAACTAAAATTGAAGGCCGAGGTCAGGCAAACAGCAGAAGTGTCAGGTATGCTTACCTTTCCTTTGAATCCTGGACGAGTCCCCAAATATGTAGGAATTTTGGTGTCCGGAGTTTGTGGTCTCACATACTTGAAGAATGAGGGCATGAACACAGAAAGGGAGGGTAAGCAGTAAAGTTTATTGAGAGTAAAAGTAGAAAAAGTATACTTCCAAGAGGTGGAGGCAGGCACTGAACAAGAAGAGGTGGCTCAAAAGGGGCGGATTACCAAGAGCTGAGCAGTTTTTATTGAGGAATGAGGGAGTAGCCAGTTATCTGGTCCTTGGACGTGCAGGGCTGTCCTGGTTTCTGTGCTCACTACATTCCTGCTCCATATGGTTGCTATGACTACCGAGGACTTTCCTATCTGCCTAGGTGATGTTTTAACTATCTTGACACAATGATCCCATATCGATGGTATGGCCATCACACCCTTCCCTGAGTGTGACCATGACTCTAAGTTGGCCGTAGGGCATAGTATAAAGGCTAACCAATATGTGCCTATCCATTAGGATCAGTCTAAATTCCACCTCTGCCATCAAGTCCTCTGACTCTATCAGTGTTGTCCCCATGCACAGCTCACAGCCTGTGCTACGTCCTACCTGGTGTCTGGAGTGGGTCACAGCATGCTCTGGAGCCAAGATTCCAGATTTCAACCTGGCTTGGCCACTCACTAGCTGTGTGACTTTGGGCAGGTTAACCTCCCTGCGCCCTGATATTTCTCAATTTCTAACATGTAGGGTTGCTCTGAGGATTAAATGTGTATTTGTAAAGTATTTAGGTATTTGGCACAGAGTAGGAGCTCTAGAAGCATTAATTAGCTATTATCTCAAGGCAATAATTTTGTCAAATGCTGTTTAAAAAAATAGCTCCTATAAGCCCTTCCTCATGCTATGCACACAGTGGGTATTCAGAAAATATTTCTCAATATGTATTTCTAGCCAGGTAGCTGAGAAGGCCAAGAATCAGGGGCTGGAAGGTAACTGCCTCCTCTCCCTATTTCACTAACACTATTTCCAAAGGACCTGGACTCACACTGAACAGACAATCTTAGACCTACTGTGATCCTCTTCCTTGGCTGCCTCCCGCTGACACTTCCCAGAACCCAGTTCCTCAATGACAGCTGGAGTCGGGCACATGGCCCAGTGCTTTCACTTTATCTTATGTGATCTTCACTGATGGGCAGGTGTAGCTGGCACGGCAGATAACCCCAATTTGGTATGAGGAAACTGAGACTTACAGGGTAGAGACCTGTCCAGTTCATTAAAGCAGCATTTTTGCTGGAGGCAGGACTTTGCCAACCATCACAGGAAAGCACCTGTAGCCTCCTCTCCCAGTGGCCTCCTCTTGGTCGTCACTCAGACTTCCTTGACCTCCTGTGCCTGGATTCCCTTCATCTTGTCTCCCACCTCCTTTTGTTAGCTCTTATCCTTCCTGTGGACTTGACAGTTTTTTCTCCAGAGCAGAGCTGAACCTCAGTCTTTTTTCTACTGTGCATTCCTCCCTGCTGTTCCCAGCCCGGATTTCAAATCCCCCTTCCACGTAACAGCTGCCAAAATGGCAGCAGCTTGATTCATCCTCGTGAGTTACAGCCCCTCATTCCCAACCAGGTGCTAGGCACCTCTACTTAGGTGGTCCCCACACATCAGCAAAACCCTCAACCCCACTGGTGTCACGGTCCCCTCCCAACAACGTTTCCTCTCAGTGTTCTTAGTTCTTGGCATTAGCAGCTGCGCACTCAATCTCCTACTTAACTTCTGCCCCTGGCTCTGCAGTCAGTGAGCGGACTCTGACCCTCCCCCCAGCCCGCCTGCCTCTCTGGCTTCCTGGCCGGGCGCCGCACCCCCAGTGACGCAGCAGCCTCCTGATAGGTCTCCCGCCTTCCTATCGCCTTCCCTGGAGCCCGGGGTTCCGGAGAGGGGCCTCAAGGAAGACGGGGCTTCACAAGGCTTGGATTGTGTTGTGTCATATTATGTACTATATATTATGATCCTACTTCCTAGTTAAAGTACAGAATACGAGTCTTGTTGCTAGTTTGAAATCACTGTTCTAATTTCAACCCTCATTGCTGTTCTCTCAACAGAAAAAAAAGACAGAGATTCCCCGTGGGCAGCAGTGACAGCTCTGTGACCCCCACGCCCTGCCTCAGTGTCTTTCTGGCCAGTTTCCATATGGCATTCCCCCCTCACCAGCGACACCCCCACCTGCCAGGCTTCTGTTCCCTCCCCCCCGCCCAGACTCCCTGAACTTCTCTCCCCCCTTTCTTTCTCACTGCTGCCTGAACCCACACTCCCATGTCCTCCCACCCTCCTCACCCAAGAGTCACCATCCTTCAGGGCCCTGGGCTTTGATTCTATTTCTGGCGTAATCATTAACAGCACAGGGGTTTCCCAGTAGACCTCTTGTGTGTCTGTCCCATCCCTGACCCCAGGAGGACCTGATACGAGAGGGACCAGACAGCATATACTACCGTCAACTTGGCATTGCCACAGGGCAAGAGCGTAACAAGTGCTCACTAAATGCCGATGAACCAGAGGCTCAGGTGCAAGGTCTCACCACATGAATGGGCACTTGTCTCCTCTCTCTTGTTGCACTGGGAAAAACAGACGAGGGGAACAAAACCTGCCACGGATGACTTCGTAGAGAATGACAGCTGCAACGAACCATGGGACACACTTTCCAAAATATTCTGAGGTGAATAATGCCGTGGGTACTATAGAATCGTACTTACACTCTTTTTCATCACATAAGGATTTGATATGCACACGTTTTAGCACTTATCCAACATTTCTTATACACAGAAATTCACGAAGAAATCGGTACTTACAAGTTTCTACATAAAGGAAAAGAGCATTAAGAGTCTAATTCTTGAAGTGATATATTTACTTAAGTCAAACAATTACACTGAACTGGATTTTAAATGCCCCTACCACCAAATGCCTCCTCCCGCTCCCCCCCAACACCCCCCCCCAAAAAAAACCTATTGCAAAATTGCAGTAAAATTAAAATGTGAGTTTCTGAGTTTAAGGACCTTAGGGATCCTATAATATGCAGTTATAAACTGAGGAGTATGGCTCCTGCCCCCAAACCTGTGTGATCTTTTAGACTCAAACACAGGCAATGACACTTTCCCAGGCAGGTGTCCCAGGGGCGTGGCCCTCCCCTCACCTGACTGACAGAGTGGGAGCCTCTTAGACCCTCCCCTCCCCTTCACTCTGAAGCCTCTGTATCTCCTTCCGCAGGTGCTTCTGTGGAACCCTCCGGGGGGGCACTTTTTCTGGTTTGGTCTCTGCTTGTACAATGGCAGTAAGGGATTACAGGTGGCTATTGTTTTCATTTGGCTTATCTTTTTATTTTGTCACCTTTACTGAGATAAAGGGTGTCCCAAAATTCACGCAAGAAGTAATTTTGATAGAAAACACAGGTTTATAATTAAAAATTGTAAATTTTCATTGCTCAACAATGAAAACACGTTCTTTTGTGTAGCGCTCCATTTTTAATAACCTGAACTGTCAGCTGTCACGCTGTCTTTCTTTTTCCATTGGCAACACTTTACAGCACAAATGATGCAAAATTCAAATGTTGCATGAATTTTGGGACACCCTTTATAATTGATAAATAAAACTGTAAATATTTAAAGTGTTTGATATACTTTGTGAAAGGACCCATCCCTTCATACAGTTACCCCCCCCCTTTTTTTTTTGTGAGAACTTAAGATCTACCCTCTCAGCAAATGTTATTGATACAATACAGTATTATCAATCATCGTCACCATGACGTATATCAGCTCCTCACAACAAATTCACTTTATAACTGAATGTCAGTACCAAACTTGGAGGGCGTTCTGCTATGTGAAGTAAGCCAGACAGAGAAAGACAAATACTGCATGGTATCACTTATATATAGAATGTAAAAAAAAAAAAGTCTAGCGCAGACACTGACAGAATGGTGGTTGCCAGGGGGTGAGGGGTGGGGAAATGGGCTCCTTGTCTCAATCAGCTACTTGGACACCTGGTAACTCAGCCCACATGGCTCCACTGAGCTCCTGGCAGACATTCAACTTGTTTCATTCTTGTGCACAAGCACTCACCTCTCAATGCTGAAAACTGTGTTGTAACACTTGCCACAGGGGAAAATGACAGAATCAGGAGAAATGAGCTCAAGTCTAGTTCTATCAATAACTTAGCAATGTGGCTCTCGTAGATCACTTACCTTAATCTTTGGGGCTGGGCCTCCTCATCTGCAAAATGAGGTTACTTGACTAGGTTTTGCTTAATGTTCCCTGCAGGTCTAATATACCAAGATTCTATGAATTATGCTTTGAAAACTGTCTTCTAAAAAATGTTTAAAGAGTAATGCAGTAGATTAAAGCTACACATTTTAAAAATTATTATTTTTTAAAGGTTTATTTTACTGTTTGAGAGGTGAAAGAGGAAAAGAGAAAGGGGGAGGGCCCAGAGCAGTCTCCATAGTTGTACATCATTAGTTGTGACATAGTTTCATTCCACACAGGTGGATATGGGGCTGCAGGGGGCAGGAACTGAACTGGAGGGACTCCTGCATGGGAGGCAAGAACCTTCGCCACCATCCCGGGAGTTACTAGTTGTGTCACAGTTCATCATATGGGTTTGCATGGGCTGGGGGATGGGATTTGATGTCTGGATTTCGTGGTTGCAAGGCAAGTGCTCGCTCAACCTGCTGAGCTACCCAGGCATCCTCTAAAAAATATTTTTAAAAGGTAAGCTTTACAAAGTAGTATTTAAAAATAAATCATCTCACAACTCAAATGTCTGATAGTGTTGTCCTCACATTGACCAGCAAATATTTATGGCATGTTGGCCACACGCAGGCCTCCCCTCTCCTGTGGAAAACACTCAGCGCTTCTTCCAGGTGAACTTCCTGCGAGCTCCCTCTTGGCCTGGCTTCTTCCGTTCTCTGATGCGCGGATCAGTAGTAAGCAGTCCAGCTGCAGCAGGAAAAGAGAAGCCTTTACGAACCACAGAATATGCACGTTGACCAGCAAAACAGGAGGTCACCCGCATGAAAGCACCCAGACTTTTACACTGATCTACCAGCCTGCCAGCAGTTTGCTTTTACTCTTCTAGGAGATTTTTCCAATTTCTGAGACAAAGTCTGGCTACATTATTCCATCTGCTTTTCTTATCCCAGGAGGACTGACTACTTTTGGTTTTTAACTTGTTTAGCTTAAGAGAATGGTACTATTGTGTGGGCAGTTACTATGCACCGCAATGGAACTTAGCCTGCATACTTGTCATTACAGATGTGAAAGTTTTCATGAGGAGGCAGAGAAGACAAACATATTGTAAGATGAAATATGAGGAAGTATAGAGACACCATATATGAATAGTATACATGAATATACACACACAAAAATACGACTTACTAAACCTATTTGGAAAAAACCATTCTAATTTTGTGTTAATAATATCCCTGGTATTTTGTTTCAGTATTAAAAACAAAAAAATAAGTGTACGGTTGTATTTTCAGCATAAACAGTTCATTCTAGAAGAAGAAAGTCAGTTTAAACTGGAAGCTTCTACTCTCCTAATCATCAGGAACAACTATGATTTCTTAGCAACTAACAGGTTCCTTTCAGCATATGGCCAAATGCAGCATCTCAGTAGTGGCTGGAGCCATAATATGCTAATAAAGACCAGATTCCAAAATACCAGTGATGAGAAATCTCTGAAGCTGCTTTCGTAATATGTTAATAGACCATAGTTTCTTATTGGTTTTCTGTTACTCTTCCAACACTAGTACTGTTTTCATTGTAGACAAGACTTACGTATTTCATTGGGGGTCTTTTAATGGCCATACAGCAAAGGAAAACTTCAAATGCTTATTATATACCCAATAGCTTTTGCAATTTACTTGTACTTAAAAGGCACAAGATAAAACTATATTTTGACCAAATTCTGACAAGACCTGTCTAAATTCTAGTTTAAATTATAAGCAATACTGCTTTTTACTGTTTAATATGCACACTAACTCAAACTAGCAGAAATGTTAAGAGCCTATCAAATTATTTTACTGACCAAGTATGAATCCCACAAAATGGTGATGTGTTTGTAAGCAAATGGATTTTTAAGAGGCTTAAAAAACTCACTAGCCTAAGCCTTAGGTGGCAATTATCTGGAGCAGTGTCAGAACCCCAGAGGCTGGGGTGGGGGTAAAGCTGTGGGCCTGGGCCACTCAGCCCCACAGCAGTGCCCACAGTACCAACTTCCCTTCATAAACAGTGTGAAAAACGTCTTCAGCTTGAACAGCCCTGATTTATTATAAATGCTAAAGCAGTGCCCTCAGGAAGGAACTGATTGCATGTTCATTCTCACACTGTGCAGAGACTCTTGTATTCACGCCAGGTGAGGGGGTCACACAGAAAATTTGAACTAACATCACAATGGAAAAATGAAAATCTCCAATAATTTTGGAAAGAAATACCTTAAAGGCTTCACCATTAAATGAAATAATTATTACAACTTTCTGTGATAAAACATACAATCCATCTGTTAAACACAATTGAGCAGTACTTGTTCAACTGGACAAAAGGTTATGCCTTAGGGTCAAAATAAATTTCACCTGAGGCTGGGAGGGCTGCCTTTTTCATTTTCTAATTCAAGTTCACTTTGTAGGAATCAAAATTGAAAAATAATGTCATGGTTCTGGAGCATGACAAGAGAAGCCAGCAAATTGCAATGCTGTAATATTTAACTAAGTGTTTTCTTACTGATTTCAGTAAGTAGCACAAGAATCAAACAAACATTTATAGACAGTAAGGGGACAACCATGTCTGTCCCATGTCAACTCATACCTTGTCTCATCCACTCGACCTCTTCCTCGGTGACAAAACTGCACAAAGCTCTGGCTATGGCCAATCGTATGGCTCCAGCCTGCGCCGACCTCCCGCCCCCTGAGACCGTGCAGGTCACATCGTGTTTTCCGAGTCGGTCAAGGAAGTGAAAAGGGAACATCAACTGTTCTCTAAAGCACATCACAAGAAATGCAGTTACATTTACTATAAAATACATCATTTTATAAACTTTTCACATTCTGACCATTTATAAAAACCATACTATGTATGCGAGCATCCATGCTTCTCAATTAATTTAGTACTATCCAGTACATGTAGAAACACTGATATTTCTGATACTTAGAATGCTTTGCTGAGAGCAAGGTTTATGATTTCTCTTTTTCTTGGATATTGCAATATATCTCACTGTTTTCGTATTTTATCATCATGACAACTTTGTGAGGTTTGGAAATACCTTGTAAAAGTCTTAAAGTTGGGAAATTCCATTAATAAACTGAATTTTCTGGATTTATGATCAATATAACATCAGTAGACTTTCCCAAGTAGTTATCAAATGCCACGTGGACTCACTAAATAAAGTATACTATAACACGTTTGTATAATGTATATCTAATGCTCATCCTGACATGATTAGTTTTTAAAGTTACTAAAACCACATTCAATCCCTCCCCCTGCACAAAACACACATTTTTATTAATAGTTCTCTAAGCTGCAGGGTCCTGCTACCTGCCTGGTGCAGGGGACACACTGCACATCCTGGTCAGGCAGGCACCACAGGGTCAAAGAAGGGACCTTGGACAGAATGTGCTTCTTGCTCAACTGAACACTTGTAGAATCCAGCTTGTGCCAGGTGCAATGTTTACCACCTGCCTTGTCAAGTACTTTGATTTTGCTATTTTGCCTTAATATCTTGGCTGAGATTTTATATTAAGAAGCAGATTTATACTGTATTTTGCTTGCTTTGTTTGATACTGTAATTTTCTAGACCCCAAAAAGAGCTTATAACAGTGAAGCTGAAAGATGGATACAGACAGGACACTCAAGTGTTACTCCTTGAACAAAATCGCTCACAAAGAGGTATACAAGGCTGGACATTGAAAGGACATATTCACTGGATTTGTAACAATACTGTTTCAATAAGGATATTGCTTCAATAGGAAAACATCAATCTATACTGGTTTTTTTTGAACAAATGCTCCAAAGCAACCAAATCAAAATTAGAAATGCTATAATAACAGTAGTTACAAGTAATAACCATATTATCTTAACACTAAAAATAACTTAAGAGAGTGATACTCCTCATTTCCTCTTTCCAGCAAGGCACAGAGGCCACGGAATTTGTGGAATGGCCATGTGTACATGTCACAGGAAGTCTCTGCATCGCCTAACACAGTTAAGTGAGTCAGTGACACAGTCCTGCTAAGAGAAGCTCTGCTCACCCGCTTGTTTGGGAGCTTGAACATTTATCTGTCTTAATTCTCAAAATCTTAAGATTCCTCAACAATTGCTAGTTAAAAAAATTTAGACTAAAATTTAGGAAAAAGTACTTTATAATTTACTGAATCATATCACTAGAGTGGTAAAGGTAAGGAAGAACCATTAAGAGTTTGCATAGCTGGGAAGCTGGTGTACACTGAGGTACAATACTAAATTCATAGACAGATGAAAAATATCCAGAGTAATAATCAAAGTGATTATACACCCATCAACTTTAGTTAATCTGGACTGAAAACTGGTACACGCAAAATCAGGTACGCGGCATGAAAACAGTTCACAATTCATCATTTTCCTCTCAGGAATCCCAGAAAAAACTGAGTTAAAAGAATCAAATTTATTTTGCTCCTTGTTATACATTAAAAGTTATTTTGAGAGCCCCCTACCTCCTTCCCCTCTGGTACCCACTATACTATTGTCTGTGTCTATGAAGTTTTGTTTCTTTGTTGCTTTCAGTTTTATATTCTACATATGTGTAAAGTTATATGGTTCTTGAGGAGGGAAGGGGTGTCAAACAAAGTAAAAAAGAAAAAACTATGGTATACACCTCAAAGTGATATAATGGTATGTGCTAGCTATATTTTTAAGAATTAAATAAAAAATAAGGTATTTCATTTTTAAATTGGGTTTAAGCCCTCTTTACTAATAAAGACACTGTCTAATTATGTGTAACATTTTCCTTTTTTTAATGTTTTTCCAAAATACTGTTTATCTTGGTGGTTTTTAATGTTATGAATGTATAGCTGCCAGTTGTTTCCTTATGATTTTTGGCACTGGTGTCATGTTAAGGTGGCCTTTTAAAAATTAAAAAAAAAAAAAGTTATTTTGAAAAATAATTTTTTTTTCTCATTTCATTCTTTGAACACTGCTCTTTTGATACTAATTCTATTAGCAGTAACTTAGGATAGATATAAGTGCATATTCTTTATTTTTTTATAATTGTTTAAAATGCTAACCTTACCTCCTCTACTACATGGTTAGTGCTGCGTGAGGAATATATTTCTTTTGTACAGATGGTCAATTAAGAGTTGCTTTATGAGCTGGAACAAAGGCCTCTCCAAATCAGAAAAGTTATTACTCTTTGTATTCCACAATACTAGGCATCATAGTAATAAATAATTGTTGTGTGAGTGAATGAATGAATAAAAAATTTCTGAGGATGATGGAAAGGCAACATAGTCAACCTTCCCAATCTGTGGCTGTTTGTGTAAAAACAGCCTAAAGCAAGGTCCTTGGAAAGATAAGTAAGTGGTCCAAAATGACTTTCAGGCAAGCATCCTGGAGATCAAGTCCAACTCCCTCCTCCTCCCAGTTAGGGAAGTGACCTTCAAGCATGGGGCTAAGGTCACACAGCCAGGAAACAGAATCAAGATCCCTGATGCCTAGTTCAGTAGTTGTCTTCCCACTCGTCAATGTCACCTCACTGCTGGATGTGTAAGGTGCTCCTGCAGGAGGAAAGGTCAGTCCGCAGCTAGCTGGCTGCCCTCCACTCCCACAACCACATAAAGATACAAGCCTGGGCGTCCATTCCCACTGAGGCTAGCCTTAGATCTCTCAATCAGACAGGAAGGTTCTTGATGCTAGAAATCAATCTTAAATAGCTATGATATCTTCATAATGCCCAGAAGAAGACTGGACTCACAGACAATCCTTAGTAAATGCCTACTGAATTCAAAAATAAAGAATAAGTTCTAAGAATATAATTAATTGTGAGAACACACACACACACACACACACACACACACACACACACACACACTCACTCACTCACTCACTCACTCACTCACTCACTCACTCTGTATAATCAAATTCTGCTACACTGGAAAGAATCCAAAGTGACAGAGTAGACTTTTCTAATATCTATGATGGCAAGTGCCAAGGATGATTTTTATTGTTTTGTTTTGTGCTCACCCCTAAACTAGAGAAACACAAAGTAGAAATCAACTTTTCTTACATTCTGGCATAGTCCACATCTCAGATTGTAAAACATATCTGAAACACTCAAATGACAGTAAGATCTGATGAAAAGAGGAAGATTAAATTAATGAGAAATCCTAAAAATACTTCTTAACAATCTGGAAAACTACATAAAAAACAGTGATAGCTTCCTTCTAGCAAGTTGGATAAATTATATTGGTCAACAGAAATAATCATTCAGACAAATATAATCAGAAAATCAAAGCCTTAATGAATTGATCATAATATATTATGAAGTATATTTCCTTTAAAAACAAAAAGCAAAAGCAAAACCAAACACTAACCTGTCCTGTGTCACAGGGAAGTAAAGCAGGTAGTCGGTCCCATTAACTTTTATTCTTCCACTTCCATGTTCATAAACAACTGTTTCTGCTTTTGCACTCTTTCTTTTACCTTTAAAATTGAAAACTTCTATTAGTAAACATGCTAGTAAGACCAATGCTTTCAGACAGTAAAGCAACATTGAAATTTTTTTCTCCCAAAAAACAACATAGAGATGTACATAGGAAAATTCTGGTACTACTACTACTAGTCAAACACAAATAAAACAGGTAAACTACACCATAATCAATGTAATAAAGCTAATTACGAGATACTTTTTTCTTCAGTTCTATTTGAGGACCACTATAATTAATTTAATTTTTAAATTAATTTTCATAAGCAACAAATAATTTATATTTGTTTTTTTAAAAAATCAACCAATTTATATAGTATCCTTTTATATTCAATATTATCTATATAATTTTTTAAATGTTTGAAAAGTATGATAAAATATAACTGATAGAAATGAAAGTAATCCTCAGAAAAAGTCACATTTCTCTGAAAACATTAGTTGAAAATGACAAAGCAATGATGTTAAGTGTTTAGGAGTTGCAGATGTATCATTTAGTAAGTTGATTTTTAAAAGTTACACCATGTCTAATGTCTTTGTACATCCATAAGGAAAATGTGAGTGAGGACTGAAAGTTTTCCTGTGTTTCATAGTTTTAGCATCCAACCTGAAGATTCAATGAGCATTTTCATCGTATATAAGAAACCTTCATTATAAACATTTGTTTCCAAGAGTTAAAAACATGAAAATAAAAAGGGTTACTATGACTGTGTAGGAATGTGTCCACATTTTTTCTTGGGACATTATAAAGTTGTCTTTTTTAAAATGTCAACATCTTTAAAATGAGGAAATCAACATTGCTGTAGCAAAAATACACAAATGAAATGAATACCACAGAGCAATAGAAAATAAAAACAATTGTAGTTTCTCAGTTGCCACAAAATTTATTTTCTCTCCACAGATTGTCATTACCTTCGCTTGTGCTGAAGGCCATTCCTTGCTCGTCATACTGCAGAGGTTCAATCAGCTGTTTTTTTGATTGAATAGTTACACTCCTACGAAAGCTCTGTATAAATTCTTCCTCAGCAGCACCACACTGCAATGTCAATAATCTTTCTAGCAGCCGAATGAACTTCGCATACTGCAGACAATAAAAATTCATTAAAGATGCAAGTGTAATTGCATTTGTTAATTTTTTTTCTATTTTTACAGACTTGGTCTTTCCAATGTTGCTTTCCTTGATGGATTTTGACAGGCTGACACGTCTGCACCGTCACCTGCTTTTAAAACAGCATGCAGAAACACTTGCCCTGTGGATCTTTAGTGCTCAGTCTTTTTCTTTTGAGAAACAAAGAGATTTATCATTCAAAGAAAAGTCAGTTTCTCTGTATTTTGATTACATGAAATTGAGATTTTAATTCATTTTCAAAAAAATATTTAGATGATTTTCAAGTATAATTTCTGCTCTTTTATTAGAACTGTATCAAGAGGAACTTCATAATTTTCAGTATGTATAGTAAAATGGGAAGAGTCTGCTTTTGAGAGATGCACCTCATAAATTATATTTCATAATACATTTGGCAAATATATCTTTAGCTGTTCAAGCTGTGTTACTTTAATGTTTATGATTTCCTTTAAAACCGAACAATCAAGCTATTTAAAAATTCAAGAGATACTTGACTTAAAGGGCAACCTCTTGAAATAAATTATCCTTGCTACTCTGTGCATTTTTTTAATAGTTCTTGAACATGTGATTAGAAAGTAAACAACTTGGTATTAACCCCTTAAAATTAGAAGTCAGAATAATCACTCTAAAGTGTTTATGCAGAAGGAAACAACTAATACTTGAGATCCTTAGTTAATATGGAGTGTGAGACCCAATTTCTTACACCATTTGTAATGTTTTTGCCAACCCTAAGAATCACACTCATCTTTGTTACCATTGCCTTAAGTGTGAAAACCTGCCATTAATAATTTGAAATATATAAAACAGTTCACCGGTAAGATTAAGAGGACTGCTTCAATTACTGCTTCCTATGATGTTACAATAAATGACAAGGCAACTTTCTAGGTAAGAGTGAAATAGTCACCTATGTTACCTAGCCTGAGAAAGCTCCAATCTTCCCCTCCATTTACAGGCATCCATCCTTTGTTCTCACCTATTTTCTCAATTCTGTCTCATACAATGTGCCTACTGATGAACCTACCAATGGGTAACTACAGGTATGACACAGCCTTGCTCACAAACTAGGTTTACAGTCAAAGGAGTCACTGACCACCCCTGTGTCTCCCTCATCTTGACACCAACTATTAGCTTCAGGACATCTTCTGATAGTAGTCAGTACTCCAAAAGTACAGTGATGCCTTGGAATTCTAACTTAATCCATCCCAGAACCCTATTTGAGTTCCAAAACATTTGAGTTCAAAGACGAGTGGGCATTCTCATAAAGCTATGGGCCACACAGGCGCTACATCCCACACAAACAACGTGTTGGCATTCGGATTCCAAAGCAGTGTTTGGTTTCTGAGGCAAAATGTGCTTGATTTTTTCATTAGGATTCCAAGTTGTTCGAGTTTTCGGGCATTCGGATTCCAAGGTATCACTGTATAGAAGACATATATATATATATATAGATATAAATATAAACATAGATATATCTCTCTATATATGTATATGTTTGTTTTGTCTTCATAGCTGCACACCTGTAATAAAGTCCTTCGGATATGTTCCAAGTGAAAAAACAAACCCACGTCATAAAAAAATCAAAGCAGCCAGAAAACAGAGGAAACAATGAAATAATGTGTTCCATGAAGAAGCAAAGGGAGACTTTCTAGTTTGATCAAAGTGCAGCAATACTGACATGGCAGTCAAAACATCAGACATCAACTCCAGGCCTACCACTCACTAAATGCCTGACACCTTGGTTAAGTAAACTGCAAAATTTCCAAATCATTACTTTATCCAATATATTAAATGAGAAAAAGGGCAATTTCAGTACATAACGTAAAATCTACATAGTGTCAAGGTACTAACCATGTTAGCCATTTCCATGGACGAAAACTCTTCTTGGAACAATTTTGAAATTTATCTACCCTCAAATCTTCCAGAAATAATCTATATTTAGAACATCAAAGTATTTACAACATCAAATTCCCTTGGATGATACTGGCATATATTACAACATTTAGCAAAATAAAAGTCCATTTATGCATGGTTCATAAACTTTATAGGATATGACATTCATCTGGGGAGCATGTGAAAAATATGGATTCCTGGGTGACACCCCTACAAATTCTGAGCTATGTCTGAATCTTAGGACTGTATTTTGAAACCAACATTCCAAGTGATTCTAATACAGGTACTCTTGCAGATTCCAAGAAAAATGGTGGCCTTAGAGATACTCTACGCAGGTAAGCCATGAAGCAGTAAATTGTATGAAAGTAACCATGTGCTTCATTCCTTTTCTATTTAACCTGTAATAGCTCCTTACACTTAACATTAGCCTGTAAAATCAGTTATCTGCTTTACTGAAGGAGATGAGAAATGATCTGCCATGCTTCCCTAGAAAGACTAGGAGAGGACACAAAGGCACTTACATAATGAGGGGCGGGAGGCCCACCTTCCTGACTACAGGTAAGGCCCTCTCAAGGCAGAGACCAACTAGAAATATGTTTTAAAAAGGAAAACGGCCTTAGAAGCACCTGCCTGAGGAACATTACTATTAGGATTCTAAATACACTGATACCATGGCACAGGTCCCCTTAAATTAAAAAGATTAATTACTCACATCTTGATCTGACAGTTTTTCCACTAACATTTCTTCTAGTTCCTCCTTAATCAGCCATCTGCTGCCAAGCAGGTCTCTGTTAAAATATTACATATATTCTCTTTTAAATTAGCCATGCAATTAGAGTTTTATCACAAAAGATCTCACATGTAGTAGTGATTCTTCATCGGTAAGCAAATTTTGGTATTATATAGCTGTAAAATTTCATCCAAGTAAACTATTTTCAGACATATTACCGGTATTTCATTTCCTCACTCTACTTCAGAAAAGATATCCAGTCTAGTTTGAAGAGTTAACATGCCATTGTAGAACTCATTTGATATTATAAGCCATAAGATTTCTTAAAAATTAAAATGTCACTTGTTTGGCATAACTTACTTCAAAGGAGATGTTATGGACACAAAGTTAACCTATCAATGGGCTAAAGTAATAACAAAGTCCAAATAGAGGGCTACGGGTAGTTAGTATTCACAACTTAAACAAGATATGTTCAAAGACTTATATCTTGCATATAAGAAGGGCTATATGAACAACCACGCTGAAATTTAAAACTGCCTGCTCAAATTGATGGATCTGATTGCTTGCTAAATGGAAGCACAAACCTTGAAATCCTCCCCCAAATTAAAGTACGTAAAGGTTACGTAAATGTGCAGTATTAATACACGTACAAAACTTCTGAGATCACATTCAAATACAGTAATTAAATACCATTTAATATATAAATATAAAGTAACACAAAATAACCTTAATATTTATTTCCCCAAACAAAAAAATCACCTATTATTTAGACCCCTAACTTTAATGAGTAATACTAAAACACTGAACCAATTTTTAGGCTTAAGGTATGCTTAAGAAACAAACCAGGGGGAAAGCCGGGACGGCTCAGCGGGTTGAGCGCTCGCTTTGAGGCCATGAGGACCGAGGATCGAATCCCGGCTCCGGCCCAGGCAGGACCCACGTGCTGAACTGCGGAGTTCCCACAGTTCAGTTCTCTAACTGTCTCTGTCTCTGTCTCTCTCTCTATCTGTCAAAAAGTAAAATAGAAATAACTATGCACTGAA
>PVKE010019453.1:0-10289 GCA_004027555.1 Craseonycteris thonglongyai | reverse complement strand
TAGCTTTCCATATGTGTCCTATGGCAAATAAAATATACATGTCATAATAAGAGAGATGGTACATTATTACTTCTGCTTTATATTTTCCCCTGAGTATTCCTCATTTTGAAAGTGATCTCCTCAAATAATCTAGCTGTATAGCAAATAATACTGAAAATGATTTTTAATAATACTATTTCTCATTCAAACTAAACAATGGGAGAATAATTTCAATGAGAATTTAGTATCATACATACATTAATTGATTTTTTAGTAACTGATTTTTAAAAAGATAACTAAGAAACAACTCCAGTGAGGTTGATAAAAATGAACCCAAGCTACAAACTGTGCATTTTCCTTAGAGTTCCACAAACAGGAACAAAAAATTCTCTTAGAAAAAAATCTTTATATAGCAATATGCACTTAAAACTTAGAGAGTTAACCAATAAAAGTTATAGTATTTACAGATGAACTACTTAAGTCCTCACTATGTACTCGTAGTTTGCATCATAGAAACAATTTTCTATTATATTTATTTTTCATTATTTGACTTCTTTTGTTAATTTACTTTCTAACAAAGTCTGTGAATGTATGCCACTGTTAAACTGTAATGAAAGCCCAGGGGAAAATATGCCATTTTGTTAGAAGGTGGTGATAAAGGTTAGCAATACATTTTCTAGAAAATGAGTTAACAACAATTGTCCCCCAAGTTTTTTGTTTGAGCAAACTTAAGTATTTGAAGACTCACATCCAATATGTGCATATCCATTTATAACTTACACATAACCTGCCATATTAATACCAACAGGCATTTTCAAAGGATTCGTTAGAGATGATATAAATGGCATTTTTTCTTGGTAATCATGACACCTTCCAACATCATTAGCTAATGTCAGAAGACACAAGTTGTTACTGATAGACACATTCATCCATATCTCAAAATAGTCTTAATCACTTCAAGTCTGGGGGGCAAATTCTCATGGACTCTGATTAGACTGCCACTTTATATCACAATGTTGCTGGTAAAGAGTTTCTTCTAATAGAAGTGTCCTTTTGCCACTGTCTTTGTATTTAACAGTGCTTGCATTTTATTATCTTTATTCTGCCACCTCTTTTCAGGAATCCATTTCTCTCATGAGAAAAAGAATGGTAAAAAAAAAAAAAAAGAGGAAAGAAAAAGGATGTAAAGATTGAGTCTGCGTTTCATATAATATAGGTGAGAAAATCTGAGGTACTTGCTAGGCTGAGACTTCTCAGTGATAAGGGTGCAGAAGTTCATTTCTCGTGGCTGGGGAACCTCATGAGTGCTTATTTTGTTTTTCACTAAGGGTAGTAGAATTGATAGTTGAGTAGATGCAAAGGAGAGGAGCAGCGTTAGAAGCTATCATACTGGGGCTGATCTACAGACTAAAAGAGTGGACATGAGTATCTTAAATGTGAAACCATCTAGTGCAGGAGTTCTGCAGGTATATTTCCAGGGCAGCAGCAAGCATCAGAGCTGAACAAGGGTCATAACTGCAAATTCTCAGGCCCCACACCAGACCTTCTGAAAAGGACCCTCTGTGGCGGGCCCCTGTGATCTGTTTAGCGATGCCTCCAAGTGATGGGTACTCAAGTCTGGAACTACGAAGGGACAGATTAAGTTAATTCCACTCTAGTATCTATACACAGGTTAACTACCGTACGGATCTCTACAACTACATCCAAAGCACAAATCCAGCAGCTGTAGCAGAGGAAGGTATCTGACAATTTAAAACAACTGTCCACCATAAGGAAAGCAAGAACCACCCACCTCTAGAACTGGTACCTGCTATTCAATTTAAAATAAAATTTTACAATTTGTCTCCCAAGAATTGATAAGCCTCCTTTTATTGTTTTTGGTTAGGTTTTACTAATTTCTAAAGGCTCACATAGTGTGGGTTGTGATCCCAACTAAATAGTGTATCAGAAAAACTTTTATGCATCTCTGTTTCTAGAAAGAAGTTCTCAAGTGTTCTTTTACCATGCTATTACCATCCGGTGTTATAGTTAACTCCACAATAATGTATAAATAGTGCAAGTAAAATAATCAGAAAAAAATGTGGAATAAGAGAAAACAACCCATGAAAAGCACATGTCAAATTTCAAACATGGTAAATTCTATTTATGACAAATGTTTACACTTTGATGGTTGCAATCCATCAAATTACATAATGCTTATTTAAGCCACCCCATATACTTCTTCAAGTAAGAAAATATGTGTAAACAACTTAGCACAGTGCTTGACCTATACTAACAGTCAAGAAATGATAGCAGGGGTGAGGTCAAATAATAGTGAAACAATTTCATTGGTATATCATTTCTATTTTTCTTTTTCTTCTACATAATAAAACCACTCTTGAGATTCTATTTTGGTTAGTTAGAAACAACAGTTCTCTGGAAAGTAGATTTTATAGCTTCAACTCCCTGAAGAGATGTGCACTAATTTACATCAAAAAGTCCTTGAGGGTATAAAATATGCCAGGAACTGTCAACATCACAGATTATCAGTGGTAGCTTCTGGTACATTGTTAAGTTTCCACTTAATTTTTAAGGGACACTAGAGAATTAGTATGACCCACCTATACTAACTTTATATACTGTATTTAATAGTATAATTTCCAAATATGACAGGAATAACCCAGATGTGAAATGCTGAATCATTAATCACAGCTATGATTAATATTTCATAAAATCAAAGCAAACCTACACACCCCTCATGTCATCAGATTTCCATAATGTATGAGTCGAATTTAGAAGGTGCCTAATTTGAAAATACCAGATGCTCAGGTTGCAGAAAAAAAGTGCTTTTACAAAATCCTTCCAAGAGCGTGAGCAATATGATTTTTGGTCTAAAAGTCTGACTTTAGTCTTCTAAAATCTGTTTGGTTATATTTATCACATAGAAATTCCAATTTTAGGAAGGATAAACAAACAACATTTGATATACAAATATAGAACATGCTAATAGTAATTATCAGCTTAAGATACTAATTCAATAACAGAAAAATAACCAACTTAAAATATGTATGTTTTTAAAAAAATTACAGAAAATCAATTTCATAAATAACACTCCTTAATTTTTTGGCTACTGGAATATATAAAATCAAACAAAATACATATAAATATAATTCACTTATCAAGGTTTTTGCTATTTAAAGTTCCAAGTGACATACTTCTATTGTATATCTTTGCTATCTTTGTAAATACTATATGCTACATAGTTTATACATAATGTAATGCTAGTCAACATAAAAAAGGAAACAGTTTCACATATGGGTCATATAGAAAAGTACTTTGGGAAAGTACACACACCCAAGAATAATTACATAAAAGTGCTTGTAACTCATACCATATTTTTTACTACTCCAATTAAAGTTCTACCATATACTTTAATAATTATACCATTATAAAAGAAGTAATCTGATTAAAACAACAGAGGCAGTAAATTGAATCAGTTTTTAAAACTTAATTTTCCTAATTGTTACATTTAGAACATGCAAGATATAGGACGGTAATTATTCCTGTGAGGAAAATGTATATTAAAGATACTTCGGGAACAGCAATTTCTATTGCTGAATTAATTACTGAATAAACTTGGGGTTTCAAGAAAAGTCTTAAAACAGCGTGCAGATATGTCAACACTACTGTGTGGCTTTCTGTTAAGAAAATAAGCACTTTACTTAGCTGTAAAGTAGATACTTCACTATTTTAATTCCATTTTTAACGATAAGAGCTCTGTATGGGGAGTTTTAAATAAGCCTTTTAATATTTTATTTTGTTTTATTTATTTATTTTATTGTTTATGACAGAGAGAGAGAGAGAGAGAGAGAGAGAGAGAGAGAGAGAGAGAGAGAGAGAGAGAGAGAGAGAGAGAGAGAGAAATACAGAGACAGAGAGAAAACTGAACTGGGGGCACTCCCCAGTTCAGCATATGGGTCTACATGGGCCGGGGCTGGGATTTGATCCTGGGTCCCCGGCACTGCAAAATGAGCACTTGACCCACTGAGCCATTCCACCTTCCCCAAAGGGGAGTTTTAAACATTCACCACAAGGTTACAAGCAAGATGTAAAGGCAGTAAGAATGCAGTGGATTTAAGTCCCTAGGACTTGTGCTTCGTGGAGTCTAGAACCGCCACCTAATGAAGCCGCATGCTTCTCCTGATGCTGCTCTTCTCATGCTTCACAAGCATGAACAAGGAAGAGCACGTATGTCATTTCAAACAAACTGGAGAATTTCTAAAGAAACCAGGAGCTTCTTTCAAAAGGCAAACGAATCCTGTTTATGCATAAGTTATCAGAATTAGAGTTACTTGGATTTCTTTCACATTAAAAAATTATTTTTTTTCCAATTCAGCAGAATAGTTCAAGTATATAATATTGTACTTATTCACTAATTATATCCTTTTTTCTTTCCTTTTTTCTTTTGGTAAAAATTTCATTTGTAGCCATGTAATTTCTTAAATTTGTAGAACTACGTTGATAATATTCCACTGTTTACTCTAAAACTCATCCTAAAATATAAATGAGAATTCTATAAGATGCTAAATTCCCAGTGTAGTTTGACTGATGCATAATGTTATCTTAAAGATTGGGGTGGGAGGGGCTTATGTAAAATTTCAATAAATATTAATATATTTGACAACTTAACAGTGTTTTCAATATGTTACACAGCCTTTCCCAAGCACCGCTTTCATGGCACTTTTAAAAGGTGTTATGGGTAGCAGGGGTTTTGTGGTCCAGCACATTTGAGCAGTGGGTTAATGCAACGGGGTTCTTGACTGAAGAACTTCACAGAAATTTTATCATACTAATAAGTATCTCCCTGTGAATTTCCAGGTATGCAATATACAGCATCCCCACACTAACTCAATTCAGAGACCCTTTCTTGGAGAAATTTTATATCCTGTCTTTTTCAGATAGCACTTTAGGAAATGCTGCATTATAGACATGCCCTGACTTAATGAGTCATAATTTACAAAAGGGTTCCCACTTTAGAGTGAAATAATCACCTCCCATAATGAGTTTTAAGTAATTTTCAACTCACTTTTAGTAAGTGAATTTAAAACTTTTCAGAAACAGTTGTGTTAATAAAATGCATAAAACTCAATTAATATTTTTCTTAAAATTAAAGGACCTGTGCAAACTCAACCAGGACTATGTGAGTTGCCAACATCTTGCTCATGAATACAGACCACTCTTCCAATCACCACCAGCATGGTTGGTCTGGATGGGCCTCAGCTGCTGTGGGCAAGGGGTTCTGGGGCAGGCTGGCTGAGCCACACAGACCACACCACTCCAGCCTGTTCCTTATGGGTCTCTCATCTAGACCTAGGCTATTTAGAACTCATTTATTCGATGGTATAGCATTTTCTTTATTGCACAGACATTCATCTGTAAAAATTCTTCCGTTTTCTATACACTTTTGCTCAGCTACTTTAGGAAGCTTCTTTTAGTCTTTATTTCTCATTCTGCTCCTGAACCCCTAAACTGAAATTCTAAATAGGGTCTCAAAAGTATTCAAGTTCTGCTGGTTAAATGGCTGCTCAGTAAATAGAAATGCATCCATTTTGGGTGAAAAGAGACAGGTGAGCCTGTAATGTTGAGCCTGGACTCGCTTTTTCAGTACTCAACCATCCTTGAGAAACTACTTGAGTCTCTCGTTTCTTAACTACTTTGTACTGCTTAAGAAATTACTTGTTAGTACACCTTTTTCATTACATATGTGCATCATACTTACTATTACATAAATGGGTTATTGACTTTCCTAGGAAGCTGAAGACTGATATCATTATAGCCAAAGAAAAATGGGAGTTCCAACTGACCTGCTAATGGACCTTTAGAATGTAATACATTTACAAAGTCTGTGACCCACCCCATGGACCAGCAAATTTTTCTTCATTTTATACTTTCCTATCATGCTTCATTTCAGGACAGGAACAATATACTACTTCTTCCTTATCTTCATCTTCCCTCAAAATCTTTCCACTTCTCCACAAAAGTTAGACTAATTATAGGCTAACTGGACAGTGTTAGCTACTAAAGTGTTATAATTACATTATCTTTAAGTGTAAGCTGCATCAGGACTATGTGTTATTAGTTGCTATATTGTAATAATATAATACATAAGCTTAATATGCAGTGACCAAATACTTAAAAAAAAAAAAAAAAAAAAGATTTGGCATAAAAGACAAAAGGTTAATTGACATTAGAAAGGTCTCCTGGCAGAGCTACACACGTGCTTTAGATCTGTTCGTTGTTGCTATTGTTGTTAAAAAGCTTGGGCAATGACTGCTGTGCCTCACATAATTATAGTTGGTCAACAGTATGGTAAAGCCGAGTTTGGCTCAGTGTCCTTTACTGTGTCACATGGGAAGAAATTCTATCGACAGAAACAAATGGTAACAACAACAATTCATTTCCAAGTATTTAAAGTCCACTATAGTTTTGGGGCCAGTTCCCTTGGCACAGTGGGATGGCAGGAGAGGACTCACTGTCACACAGGGAATGAACCAACAGCGCCCCCTCCCCCAATAATGGGAAGGCAGAACAAAGGAGGGAGCAAACACATCAAGTTTTATTACTTTACCGGTACATGCAATGTGCGACTCACTACAAAACCACTTTCATGAGACAATCAGTGAATATTCACTCACACACTATCTTAAAGACACAAGGATGAAGTTGGTTTGCACCATCTAGGAAATGAAACTGGTATAATTATAACTGTAATTAATAACATTTTATATGTATTAAGCTAAAGCATATATTTAGGAAAACATTTATCCTTTTCTGCCATACATATAATTATTATACTTTATAATTCCATAAAAGCCATTTTTGAAAATACAAAATTTTTATTATGTGAATTATGCTTATGTTAAGCCAAAATACCTGTAATTCCTATGTGTAAACTGTTCTGAAGAGCAATAAAATGAATGCTAAACCCCACACAATTTGGGGAGTGAAAATACCCAACAAAATACACTGACCTAAACTACTGAATTTAACTAAAACATAAAAGCCCAAAGAAACTGTATTACTCAAAAGACAGAAAAGAGAGACTATTTATTAATCAGATGTAATTTGAGTTGCCAGTTAGAGTATGGTAGTATTTTATTCATTGAGAAACCAACCAGTTTCTTGCAATACCTTTTAAAACACATAAACTAAAAATAAAGTTAGTTAGGCCTCTTACAATGTGTAATTTCTTCATTATGAAGGAATGCAACAAAATATCTTGCCCTTGGGTTGCTCAGTTTCAGCCAAAACAAATGCAAATGGCTTGTCAGATGGCAGCTGTCTGATAAGGCTTCTCTACAAGACCTGCATGCTTTACTTTTTTCCGTGAAACTTGGGATGAAAGGCAGAAGGCAGGAAGAGAATTAATGTAGCATACAGTCTAAAGGCAATGCTACAACCGTGATTAAGTAGAAAAGTTAAAAGGCAGATTTTCCACAGCTTCGCTGCGTGCAACCCATCCGTGTAACAAGTTGACAGGCCTAGCACGTCAGCTCCATCATCTCCTTCGACAGCTAAAACGCAGCGCTGCATCTCTTTGCAGAGAAAATTTGCATCTGCACCATGAAGCGTTGTACATTATTTCTCAGCACTGCAGGGGGCTCAAGTCCATATGGAACCTTCACAAATATTACCACAGATCAAACCAACGGCGTTTGCAGGCAGATTTGACATACCTATTTAAATGAACAGCAGGGGTCCTTGGGTAGCCTCGGGCTGTGCGAAGACAACCTCAGTGGAAAGCCTCAGCCACAGCTTCATTACTCAGCAAAGACACACTCTACATTCATTATTCATTTCATTTCTGCTCGGGCAAGAAGCTCATTTGCCCAAGGTCAACAACAACAACAAAAAAAAATGAAGAGAAGGTTTTCTTTTTTTTTTTCCCCAAGAAATAAATGTACCTGACAAGTGGGGATTTTGTCCTTGGGGTTTGTGAAGCACAAACACACCAGACAGCTCTAAAAAGCAGAGGAAATGAGTGCATGCGATTCAAGTAACCTGAAATCTGACTGGATAGAGGAAGCCCAGTGAGTACCTCTGTAACTTAAAAAAATCATACAATGAATAAAATAGAACTTGACATCATGTTTTGAGAATAAAATGGAGTCTGTTGCTTAAAACTAGGTATTTGTATCCAGGCTTTTTTCCCATAGTAACTCTAGGGAACTCCCAAAATGCACACTATCAAATGCTTACAGCTCAGAAACAAAAAAACTCCCAAACGCACACACCAATGAAGCTAGAAGTCCAACTGCAATTAAAATCATTTTCTGGTCTTTTTGGGGGGTGGGGTGGGGGGACAAGTCTAGTTTCATATACTGCATTAGCCTATGAAAATAAAAAAACTGTATAAATAACAAAAAGTACAGATAACTGTTTGACTCTCAAGGTGAATCTTCCAGTCCCTGATGGGTCATATGCTCCGCCCTTCTCCTGCTTCATGTCTTACCTGGACTGCACACACATGCACTATCGTGGAGTTGACATCTATCTCCTACCATGATCTCAATTTGTAAGTGAAAGCATTTTAAGGACAAACCATTCTGTTATAAATTCTATAATGTTTACCTTTAGCAAAAATGAAGGAAAAATGCAGCATTTTAACACACTGTCTTACCTTTAGAAGTTTTATTTTTGTCCATTAGGAAACAAACTAGGTAAGTTCTGAAGCTGAGCAAAATCTCTGGTATAATTACTTAGCTTACAATTCACATTACTTATAAATGTAATATACTTACATGCATTAGTGAATAATATGATGGTTTGCCAGTATAAAAGAGAAAATGAAATGGACGTCCATCTTTTCCCCACTGGATTGCTAATAGTCAGATAAAAACAAATAAAAATAAAAATTACACAGAGACCAAATAGCTATATTTAATTGCAATTATGACACGTTTATCATTCTGATTAACCATGAAAATTACACAAAAGCATTAATATTTAGAATTTTAATATTTAGTTTAGTATGTTTAACATGTATTTAAGATATTTAATAGCTGCTAACATAAAATGTTTATATTTGATAAAATATTCCTTAATAACTCATCATGAGAATTATAAACTTGTTTTAAATAAACACATATAAAATAGTCAAAATCATTCTGCTAGAACAAACAAAATTAAGTTTGGCTGTAAATACAATGTACTCACATATTCTTAAAAAAGAAAACTGATAAAAAGCCAATAATGTAGTTCATTCCAGAAATTTGAAACAGGCATAATAAAACAATGAGAAAAACTAAATGGATTTCTCCATGCCACATTATTTATTTCAACTCTGTGGTGACATAACCCTGGGAATTTTAAATGTCTAAAACAGAAGGGGCCTCTAAAAGGTGTTATGTGTAATTCCTTTGAAATACAGATGATCATTCACATCTGATAAACACCAAACAAACTGAGAAACGAAGTTTTTGTAGTAAATAAACCAAACACTAACTCCATGTCCTCTGCCCACATTTCTATTGAGTTATTTCTGTTAACGATTTGTAGGAACTCCAATACATTACAGATAACACTCCTCTGTCCATTACATAAGTTGTAAACTCATTTCTTTCAATCTGTCATTTGCCTTTTAATTTTGTTTATTGTATCTTTCGTAATCAAGAAGTTTAAAATGCATGCATTTGTAGGATCTGTCACCTTTCCTCTATGGCAGTATTTCTCAACTTTTTTCATTACCTCTACTAAGGGTTTTGAGACAGTTTTTTCTCTAATTGCCTCCCTCCTCCTAACATTTTAATACCACAGATATATTGCATATCTGTTAATGTGTACTGTGGCTGTTTGGAGGGCTAAAACAGTATAATAGCTGAAAAATTTTTTCACTGCCTTTGACTCAATTTATGCCCCTCTGTGGACAATATCATCCCCATTGAGAAAGCCTGCTTTAAGACTTTAGGCTTCCTAAAAATGATGCTATATTTTCTTCTGAAATTTTTTCCATGTTATCTATGAAGCAGAAATCCAAGAATTTTGTCCAGCAAAAGGCTTTTACCCATTAGTTTTTTTTTAAAGATTTATTTTATATTTTGACAGAGACAGACAGAGGCTGAGAGACAGAGAAAAGGGGGAGGGCCCAGAGCAGTCTCCATAGTTGTATGTCATCAGTTTTGGACATGGTTTTGTTCCACACAGGTGGGAGGGAGCCATGCAGGGCAGGAACTGGGCTGGGGGCCTCCCATATAGGAGGTATGCCCACTTGACCCAGGGGCCAAGGGGAGGAGGGAGGGGGGCGAGAACCAAGCTGGGGGCCTCCTGCATGG
>PVKE010019452.1:9549-28566 GCA_004027555.1 Craseonycteris thonglongyai | reverse complement strand
TGAAAGAATCAAGAAACATATGACCTCACTTATAGGTGGAATACAAAACTGAAAGTAACAAAGGCACAGAGACCTATGGACACACTCAATAGTTTAGTGGTTACCTGAGGGTAGAGGGGAGGTGGGTGGGAGAGATGGGTGGGGGGAGTAGGGAGGGGGAATCAAATATATGGTGATGGAAAGAGAGCTGATTCTGGGTGGTGAGCACATAATGCGATGTATAGACAATGTAATGTAGAATTGTACTCCTGGAAACAATGTACTTGTTATCAGTCAATGTCACCCCAATAAACTTAACAATTAAAGAATAAATAAAATAAAATAAAATAAAATAATCCTAGAAAAAGGAGCTTGTGGGACTGAAGGGCTCCGATGGAAAATGTTCTTCAGCTCCATGCTGTGATACCTGTCCTTGCTTGATAATAATTCCAGACCTGAGACAGTAGCTTGGAAGCTCAGTGTTTATCTGTGTAATCAGTAGTTCTTCATTTATAAAAAGCAGAACTATAGTTTTAGTTCCCAGGCTCTTGGATCAAATTCCAGAAGGGGTTGTTCACGTACATTGCAAAGCTACTCATTTGATTAAGAAGCCTACTTTAATGCTACTATGTGGATTCCACACACAGACCTCAGAGATTTTTGCAAATACTTCTTCCTGGGGTCTTACCAGGGTATTTCTAAGGTGCTTCATCAGCTTTGGTTTTCAGAAGCATTCAGTCTCTTTGTAGCTTCATTAACCTAACTGGAAGTGAGCCTTATTTAGCATTACCCAGATGGTAAAATTGAGGTTGATTATCCGCTCTTTGGAAGCTGAAATGTGATAATGGGTCAGGCAGTATTTCACAAAGTGTAGTGGACATAGGAAGCAGCTGAGAGCAATTGAAAATGTAGATTACAGAACCCCACTCAGAAAGATCTGCACTTGGCAAATTTGAGTTTAATTGGCATTTTTTATTATTGTTAAATCGATTGGGGTGACAGCATTTTTAACAAGCATTGTTCCCCTTCTTCTGGCAGGTCTTTTCTAGATGCTGAAGAGTAAGTTTGATGGCCACTCTACCAAATGGTGGCTTCCCATCTCATTCAAAGTAAAAGTGACAAATTCCTCCAATATTCTAGATCCTACATGATCCAGTCCTCCTTACCACACTGACCTCATGTCTATTTCCATGTTTTCTTCCATCACTAATTTTGTTTCAGCTTTACTTGTCTCCTTGTTGTTCCCCAAACCTATGAGATATGCCCCCAATTTCCTTCTGTTTATAGAGCACTTTCCCAAAAGAGCTGCATGTCTAGCTTCTTTTCTTTTAAGCCTAATCTCACATGGATCTTTTCTTTTTTCTTTTTTGTTAAAGATTTATTTTTATTGTTTTTGACAGAGAGAGATAGAGATAGAGAGAGAGAGATACAGAGACAGAGAGAAGGGGGAGGGCCCAGAACAGTCTTCATAGTTGCACATCATTGGTTTTTCCACATTGTTTCATTCCCCAGGTGGGCACAGGGCTGCACAGGGCAGGAACTCCCTAGTTCATCATATGGGTCCACACGGGCCGGGGCAAGGATTCGATCCTCGGTCCCCGGGGCTGCGAAATGAGTGCTTAACCCACTGAGCCATCCTGGCTTGCCCACATGTTAACTTTTCTGAGGAAGAACTACGCTGCCTACCCACTCTAAAATTGCAAATACCCCCCCACCCCCAGCAAAATGCTTTCTACTCTCTCTCTTGTTCTTCTGAGCATTTATTTTGTTGTTTTCTGTTTTCTCAAATAGAAGATAACCTCCACAAAAGCAGAACTTTTTTGATCTGTTTTGTTCACTTCTTTAATCCCCACATCACAGATAGTGCCTAGAACATATATAATAGGCACTCAGCAAATATTTATTGAGCATATAAATTAATAATGAGACACTGCATGAGTCATGCAACATTGTGGCCTTACAAGCAACTGGGGAATATCTATATACTAAGCTCTTTTGTCAGGAAAAGATATTTACAGGTATAATTGAGTTCTTAAATTTTAGCCATCTCAATAGAATCCAATCAAAAGCTCAAAAGGATATATACAAATGTCAATATGCATTTTAGAAGATCAGTTTATGTATCGGAAGCTGTTATTCTGCCAATTTGTGCTAGGGTCTAATATATTGTTGTTAACGCTAAAGAGTAGAAGGAAAGCCATCATTAAAGTCAGAAAAGCTGGGTTCAAGTCACAGCTCTGTCATTTATTATTTATGTTGTCTTGGTTCAATTTAACTAATATATTACTAACCTCACTGTTGCATGTTTTCACCCATAAAAAGACAACAATAACAAATCTTTCTCTTACTCTACAAAATCTTGCAAACTAGTGTGAGAAGAGCATTTTTAAAAGGTTTATTTTATTGTTAGAGAGAGAGAAAGAGAAGGGGGAAGGGCCCAGAGCAGTCTCCATAGTTGTACATCATTAGTTGTGATGTGGTTTCATTTCACATGGGTGTATATGGGGCCATGCAGAATGGGAAATGAACTGAGGGCCTCCACATGGGAGGTAAGAACCTTCGCCACTGAGCCATCCAGTGGTTACCAGTTGTGCCACAGTTCAGCATATGTGTTTGCATGGGCTGGGGTTGGTATTTGGTCCTCAGACCTCACAGTTGCAAGGCAAGTGCTCAATCTGCTGAGCTATCCCTGCATTCCAGAAAATCATTTTTAAAAATATAGTAAGGTATCATATATGTAAATATGAATGGGTTTATACTTATCATCATTACATTTTATATTTCCACCTGATGTGACAGATGGTTTCAGTGGTGGCTGTCAGTGAATCAAGCCTCACTATATCTATGCAGTCCCTCATTGACTCTAGGCTTATCCAGGAGAGTTGTTTAGACAACAGAATATTAGCATTAGCAAGTATGAGGCAAGCAGAGGCATGATAAGCACTTATACCTTGAAGCTTACACTCTTTAGGCTCAAGCTAGCCTCCCCAATAAGGAGAAACCACATGGTAGATACACTGGTGGGTGAGAGGCTGTCTTGGATATTCTGGTCCCAACTGAGTTCCTAGTTGAGTTGTGTGAGGGACCTCAGACATACCATCTGAAACAGAGGTACTTCCCAGCTGAGCTTAGTCAACCAAGAAATCAAGAAAAATCATAAACTATTGCTTTAAGCTACTAAATTTAAGGATGGGTTGTGCTGCAACAGATAAGTGAAATCCCTAAGTATTTGAAAAAAGCATCACGGCCCAAGAGAGACTTCAACAGCGAGAATTCTATAAGTGTAAGAAGTATGTAACAAATGTGGAAGGAGAGGGAGGGAAAGCCCTTTAAAAACACTTAAAATCAAATCTGATATTGGCCTATTTCACTTAGTTTTGAAGCCTAAATGACAGCTAGTTTGTTACTATGCATTCCCATAAGGAAAGAAAAAGAAAATGGAGTCATTAATGTAAGTCACTATAAATTGAAGTGTATGTTGAACAACAACAACAACAAAATACAGTACACGGGTAAGCCGGATGGCTCAGTGGGTTAGGCGCTCACTTTGCAGCCCCGAGGACCGAGGATCAAATCCTGGCCCCGGCCCGTGTGGACCCATATTCTGAACTGGGGAGTGCCCCCAGTTCAGTTCCTATGGGGGCAAGACCCCAGCCCAGTTCCTGCCCTGTGCAGCCCCGCTCACCTGTGGAATGAAACTATGTGAAAAAACCAATGATGTGCAACTATGGAGACTATTCTGAGCCTTCCCCCTTCTCTCTGTCTCTGTCTGTATCTCTCTTTCTCTGTCAAAAACAATAAATTAATCTTTAAAAAAAAATACAGTACATAAAAATTTCCTGATTTTTCTAAGACTTGTCAATTGAAAATAGCCAACCTACTACCTGAGCAATTTTGAATTTTTCTTCTGTAACTTAGAGTAGGTACCCCTGGGCAGGACTCTATTGTTAATGATTAGCATTTCTCAAAGGGAGAAAATCCCGCGCAACTCTCAGATTTACCAGTGGGGATCTGCACCTAGGTGAATAAGCCACATTGCCAGAATTTCAACTGGGGTCTTAATAGCTTCTGCAGCTTTGATTCATAGAATCAAAGGTCAGACCCTTTTTGGCTGTGATTTTTGCTTTGTGTAAGTAAGGTCCTATTACAAAGCATTTTGTCTGGCAATTGGCAAAAGGGTAGAAGCATGGGAGTGAAGTCGTGAAAGTACAAGCAGTCACTGGGTATTTTATTATCGTTTTGTGAAAAATGTGCTTGCCTCTGAAAGAGCTCTGACATTTTTAAAAGAGATATTGCTAACCCTTGACTTGAAATCTGTGTCCTCCTCACTGGCATTGTTGTTTAGCACAATAGCTTTCACTTTCTAAGCACCAAGGCTGGGAAACTTTTCAATATGAGATAAAAGGTATCTTCCTACTACAAGTAAGTAACCTGTTTTCTTCTTTTGTGTGCGTGGGTGTGTTTTTAAAACCAAACATCACATTTGATGATGCAGTGAAATCTGAATGAGTTTCCTTTTTCAAATTTTTGGTTCACATCCTTGTTATTGTCAAGGAAGTCAAGACTCAGGAGTAAATTTTCGTTGAATCTAAGACAGGCTGCCAAACTGGATTCTTTGGTACTTCCTTGTATGTGACAGAATGGATCTCCAACAAAATTTCAAATGTAATAGAAAACTGAACGTGTTATTCCTAAAACATTCAGTGGTTGAAGAATAAAAGGCACACCTGTGACTAACTAGTTCTTTTAATTTCTCATGTAAGCTCAATGAATTCAGTGAATAGAAAAAAAATGTGACAGAAAAATGCTAGGGTCTAAAGGTTTGTGCATTAATTAGAAGGAACACAGAATATGCCATCCCAAAATATGCCACTTGGCATATTGATTATTTTGAGCTGTAGGCACTTGAAAACCAGCAAGTGCAGGTGGATGCTTTTCCTGAATTCTCCCATGTACTTGAAGATGGATCCTCTAAAACGAACTTGTTCAACCTGAGGCCCATGGGCCGAACGCAGCCCAGGATAACTTCAAATGCAGCTCAATACAAACTTGTCAACTTTCTTAAAACAATATACTATTTTTGCAATATTTTTTTTTTTAGCTCATCAGCTATGGTTAGTGTTAGTATATTTTATGTGTGGCCCAAGACAATTCTTTTTCTTTCTCTGTGGCCCAGGAAAGCCAAACGATTGGATACCCCTGCTGTAAAAGGAATTCACTTGTCATGAATCCCCTCCCCAGGAGTTTCATCAACTAGGACAGATTACTTTGTCACAAGAGAAGAGACTAGAATTCAAGTTCACACCAAACCTTTGTCACAAGCTATCCTACTTACCATTTATTTTTCTAAGGACCTAATCATCTTTCTTAAAATATCATTTACTCTCCCCCAAGAGCCCCATGTCTCCCTTCCTCTTCTCTTATTGAGATGGTATTTCGTCCTGGATTCTAAACCACCCCAGGCAGCTACTCATTTGTGCCTGGTCACTCCCATGTATCCATGAAGTCTACCTGTGAATATGCTTCTGCTTGTTTTTTTTTTGTTAATTTGTCTTTTACTACAGGGGTCTCAGTTAATAACTCAGAAAGGTAGGCACAAATAATTTTTCATCTATTTCAAAGTCATCGCACACAAAGTCATTGAATGAAGAAGATGTGCCAATTAATCTGAAATTTTGGGGGTCTCCAAATTATGATGCTCAAGTATAAGTACTGTGCTGTTCTGAGGAAACACTCATATTATAAATGATAATATTTTCCTTTCCCCCTTTCCTTCTCTCTTTCACCAGCTTTTAATTATATATAGATTGTTTTCCTTTATGAAATAGGTAATAAGAAGCAATACTGTAAAGAATGTATTTTTTGAATAAAAAATGATTTTTTTGGGGCATAACAGATGACCTATTACATATTACTTGGATATTCAAATGTGCCACAAACTAGACTCCAGTGTCCATGTTAGTAATTATTCTAAAAACCCTGCCTTTAGAATGATTGAGTTGCTGTGAGGCTTAATTTAGATGATGTTTATAAACATGTTTGCCAAAGTACAAAGTAGCATACAAATGTTTGGTCTAACTATTAAATAAATGTGTTGTTTGTAGAAAGAGTCAATCTAATTGTTTTTATTTTATGTATTAAGCCACACCTACTTATAGTCTATTATAGATGCCCACAATACCTCTAGCTGCCCAAGTAGTGAACCTTATCTATTGGGAGAACCCTTGGAAAAACCTCCCCTGGCAAGTATAAACCAAAAAGAAAACATTGCAAACAGACCAAATTTCCTACCTAAGATAGAGTACTTATAATAGAAGTGGGATAGTATGAAAGGATACTTATTACTGTGCTTACATTAATAAAAACAACAGATGGAAGCTCAGCCACACTGGAGAAGGGAGGCTAAATTCCCATGGAACCTGTAAGCTCACTCCTCCTTCACCTTCACTATACTAAAGGGTGATCTCAAGATAAAACTAGTGATTATAACATTTGATCAGCCATCAGGAGGTATAGCGATTCCAAAAATACCTGTGGACACTGTGCTTGTCTGGCTCTTAGCTTGAGTGGAAAAGTCATAATTTATTTCCTTTTGGGGAAACCTGAAGGGGTAATCTAAGGGCACAACTACACTCAAATCTGAAGTAGCTGCTGACAGAGGCCCAGATGAACAGAATAAAGAATGCAGGTTTACGTGGATGGATCATAGCCAGTGTAAATATGTGCCTATATGTACACGGAAGCAGGTTTTTGGACATATACAGAAATATCAGCTATAGTCTTCATGCAAACCATTTTAGAGATACTAAGAGGAAGAAGAGGCAAAAGAGAAAAAAAGAGGGACCAAAGTTCTAGTAATAGGAAACTATATATAGGCAAGGATGTGCTAACACACAGAAACCAATATACTTTGGCAGAGAGAGTGGAGGGAAGGAAAAGAAGATACTCTCAGAATATATTCTGCTAAGAGATCAGATCAAATGCTCACCTTTGTAACAGGGATACTGAACAGCACGGTGACTGAGAATGCCAGTGCGTATGGGGCATTGGGGCTGGATGTGTGAGGTAGACAGGAGCGTGCTGTAAGGATGAGGGCGGTCTGACAGAGAACAGTGCTGTGGTTGTCGTACACCTATACAAAAACCTGAAAGTTACAGACACAGAGAAAGGTGGCCAGGAAAAATATACTTCTTGTGACATAGTGGGGTGGGAGAGACGGCCCCCAACTCTGCATACACCCAATCAGATGAGATCATTAGTTGTCAGACTTTGAGCAAATAAAGGTGACGAAGGAGAGTAGCAGTGTTTGATGTTTAAGAAGAAGGATTTATAAACACAAAAATGTTAAAGTGGGATTAATATTTTACCCAGCCTCCCCAAATGTAAACAAACAGAAGAAGAGCACAGCAGTGCTCTTATTATCAGCCTTGGGAAATAGCTGCCTCTGGGTAATGTGGCCCTGCACAGGAATAACAACAAAACCACAACAGCTAAACCCCAGCAGATTCTTAGAAAAGAATATACATATACATACGTATATGTATATTCTTAGAAAAGAATATATGTATATTCTTAGAAAAGAATATACATATACATATGTATATGTATATGTATGTATGTGTGTATGTATATATATATATATATATATATTTTTTTTTTTTTCTTCCGTAGAAACAAACAAACAAAAAAACCCTTAAAGGTGGTGAGTGCCGTGTTTCATGTGCAGTGCTGTCAACTCGTCTGGCAGAGATGAGAAAGCTGACAGCCCTCTGGAGGGCTTGAGTGGAGGCTGCGTGCAGAAGTCTGGAACGGCAGAGGCCTGATCCTGCATGTAATGAGACCAAATAGAGCTGGGAGGGAAACTCTGCTTGCAAACCTCCTCAGACAAAGCATCAAGCGGTCAGCTGCCTGTCTGTCATGCTTCGCCTTCCTCTGCCATGGTCTTACTTTTCTGCCATAGACGGGGCCACACAAAAAGGCTACATATCTCACAGCGAGGTCAGCAGCCAGGGAGGCCACAGTGTGAGTCATTTATTTATCCATGTAGTCAAGATTTATGAAAAGCTTGCCATGTTGTGCCTGTTGCTGTGCAAAATGTTTGGGATGCAATGGTAAATAAGACACACTTTCCACTAGGGAAGTGGAGACAGAAACAAATAGCCATGTGTACGTGAGCTATGTATCCATATTCTAAGCCAGCTAAAACCTCTTTCCACAAAGAGCTCAATGTAAACAACAAACTATTCAAATACAAAATGTCTTTAGCGGGTTCTTTATCTTTAAAGCTCAAGGATGACCTCAAGGGAAGGATTTTGGCCTTGTGCATAAGATTGGTTAGAAAATAAAGGTTTTGTTTTTTTAATTATAAAGTTATAGAATTGGATTTGACTAGGTGTTAATTAGAATATCTGTCATATATAAATCACACCTTAGTCATATATCCATTTTGGTCATGTAGTTCTAACTGGGGTACCTAGCTTCACATCGTGGGGAAGCAGTGTGATGGCCTATTACTTCTTTCTTTTTAAAAATAGGACGAGGTTTAACAGAACGAAGACATTGCTGCTCTCGCCGCTCCCTGGTAGGCAACAGCCAAACTTAAATGTGTTGAAATAGGCTTGGGAGGGAGGCTCAATTTTCAATCATATAATTTTAAAGATTTATTTTTAATGCTTTTTTGAGAGAGAGAGAGAAAGAGAGAGACGGAGACAGAGAGAAGGGGGAGGACCCAGAGCAGTCTCCATAGTTGTATGTCATTAGTTTTCACCATGGTTTCACTCCACAGGTGGGCGCAGGGCTGCACAGGGTAGAAACTGGGCCGGGAGCCTCCCACATGGGCCCCAGCAGGCACTGAACTGTGGGTACACCCCAGTACACACCCACATGGCCCACGTGGGCTGGGGCCACGATTCGATCCTTGGGCCCCAGGGTTTGCAAAGTGGTTGCTCAACCCATTGAGCCATCCTGGCATCTGCTCAATCATATGATTTCATTAAGAGAAATATCTGAGGAAATGGGGAGTTCTAGCTATAATCATATACCGGTACTCGAAAACCTGAGGAACAAAGCATAGTATCTCCCTCCTTTTATTTAAAATATAAAACATTTATAATGAATTAATCCTTCTTAAAGGCACTTAGTGATTTGTTTTAAAAAATAAAAAGCTTCATTTGTGGTTTCCTGCAGTAATCAAAAAGTTCATATTCAAATGGAAAAAAGTACTTAGGTTGATAATGTAAATGGTAGTAAAAGTGAAATTTGAAAATTGAGTTCTTAATCGATGTTGCCTTTTTTAAGAGGACTGCTGAACATAAGCGGAAAAGGAGGACAGCGTTAGAGGCACTAGCACTCTGGATTATGCCCATACTGGATCCTCTTCTATTTCTGACATCCCACATGTAACAACCAAGGTTTCAAATTGGACAAAATTACACAGCAGTTGTTCTCACATAAAATCTGAAAGCAGATATCTTGTCAAGGGAAGGACTATAAAGGAAAACTATGAATTAATAATAAGTTCTTTTTCTACATTTATTTTTTATTTAGTTTTCTGATGCCCTAGTTTCCCAATCAGTAAAATAAGTATCCATGCGCTTTACAGGGAAACTTTAAAGTGACTTTATAGTTATACATGGTCTCAAAAACCCTGGAGAATTGCAAGATGTAATCACCTAGAATAGTGTCTCTCAAACTTGAATGTATATGTGAATCACCAACAGATCTTGTTACAATGCAAATTCTGATTTATAGGTCCGGGGTGACTCCCAATTCTGTATTTCTAGGTGATGCCAATACTACTGATCTATGCCTCACCTATGGAGTAGCAAGATTCTAAAATAATAGAACAAACAAATAAATACCCAATAAACACATTGCCCAACTATAATTTTCTCAGGTGACTACAACATGAATCTCCCACACCACATGATCTATGGCAATGTAATTTGTTACTACTGCATCGAGGGGTAATGTAGAATCTATTTCTTTCTCTTATTTACTCTAAATGGGCCATATAACCACTTGGACAAATAAACTATGGTGAAAGTAATGCTGTGACATTTTAAAGTGTTGCCATTCATTGGCCTGGCAGCTTCAACCTCTGGGTTTTGAAAGCCGAGGGCCATGAAAGCAGAATGGCTGCCTTAAGACAAATTATGCTGTGAGAAGCTCAAGCAGTTTAAGTAGTCTTGAGAGGATGAGGCTGTCATATGGAAAGGAGAGAGAGAAAGAGAGAGAGAGAGAGACAGAAATACACACAGAGAGACAGAGAAATAGAAAGAGAGAGAGAGAGAGAGAGAGAGAGAGAGAGAGAGAGAGAGAGAGAGAGAGAGAGAGTAAAAATGTATAAAGTTACCAGATATGTGAATGAAGAAGTTATATTAAAAGGGGAATTTTTTGGTACCAGTTGATACCACAGGGATTAGAAAAACCACCAGTCAGGTCTTTCATGGATTACCGATACACAAGATCTGAGCAAAATAAAATGGTTGTTTAAGAATTTATACTGCTACTCAGTAATAGATAAATAAATCAGAATCTATAAGCAAGGCAAGTATTAAACAGATTTAAATGTGAATTCCAACCTTTTAAAACTATTTATATTCAATAAATGTGCTGATTAAATATTTGCAAAAAAAACTAAGGTGACTTCTCTTCCATTCCTGGAAGAAACAGATATTGCATCAATATTTAACTAAAAAAAAAAATCATAGTTGCATTTATGCAAAATTTCAGTTGCAGTCTCTAAAACAGTAATGATAATCAATGCTCATTTTTAAAAACACCATTTACTTGCATAAATTAAATGGCAAATTTTGAAATTTTTCTATTTAGTATACATTTTCTTTCTATTGCAAAAAATATATGTAAATGCCACAGCCTGTTCCCCTCTTGAACATAATTTATGGGAAAAATCAACATTCTAGTCATTTGATTAATACTGTTTAATGAGTTCCTAGTAGATACTGTAGCAGGCCCTAGAATTGTGCAAATGAAATGAAGAGTTGCTGTCATTATGCAAGCCATAACAAATTAGACATTTTATAATAGATAGATGATAGATAGAATTATGTACTGTGTCAAAAATTCTGTCAAATGCTTTAAATGTACTATGTTAGTAATCATTAAAGCATCCTGTGAGGTAGGTGGCATAATTAACCACATTTTTCAGATGATGATACAGAGGATTAGAGAATTTCAATGACTTGTCCATGACTTCACAGTTTATAAGATGTAGACATGAAATATGAAGCCTTGAGTGGCTAGTGCCAGTAAAAGCATAAAGCTAGAGAATCAACCTGAGAAAATTTTATGAGAAGCTTCTTAAAATGAGAAGATTCCTGAACTGAGTTTTGAGGGAGAAATAAGTTTGAGTCAGAAAAGTGAAGACTGGTGAAAGGGATCTCAGTAAGAACAGCAGATACAAAACTTGAGCCATATGCAAGAATCGCACATTGATAAGTAGAGTAAGAAGACTGAAGTAACAGAAGGTGATCCTGAAGTGGTAGGCTTTGTGCATTGGAAGGTCACTGTAAGCTTTTAAAATGACAAAGTATATCTGACCAAAGATGTTTTAAAAGGTTACTCACTTTGATGAGGATATATAGAGGAGTTTAAGGCTAGGGATAGGGAGACAAATTTGGAGACTATTATAGTAATACAGAGAACACATAGTTTTGTTCAGAACAAAAATTGGTAACAAGGAAGGAAAATATTGGTTCTAAACATGTATTGGTGATAATAACGAGTGTCTTGATAATCACAACACGAATAAAATAGAGAATATTTATTATTTCCTGTTGTGGGATGTGGTAGACTTAAAAAAAAAAAAATCTGCCCTCTCCCTGCAAAGCTATCCATGTCCTCATCCCTTGGACCCATGAATGTACATTATTTGGAATAAAAGGGATCATGGTAGATGTGATTAAGTGGAAAATCTTGGCATGGGGAGATTATCCTAGACTATCTGTGTGGGCCCTAAACACAATTACATGCATCCCTAAAAGAGAAAGCCACAATGAGATTTTATGCACACACAGTGGAAAAGGTGATGTACAGATGGGGGCAGAAGAAAGAAGTGATGCAGTCACAAGCCAAAGAATGCTGGGAGCCACCAGAAGATGAACAAAACGAGATATAGATGCTCTTCTACAGCCTACAGAGGAAGAATGCCCCTGCAGACGCTTTGATTTTAGCCCATTGATTCTAATATCAGATTTCTGGCTTATAGAATGATAAGAGATTAAATTAGACTTGTTTTAAGGTACCACTTAAATTGTTATAGTAGTCAAAGAAAATTAGTTGTCAAAAATCAATAAAAATAAATCTTTAAAGAATAAAAAAAGAAAATTAGTACATGTGGAAATACATCTTTCTGAATTTCTCAGTGCTTATATGAAAAAAGAAAATCAGACTCTTGGGATATATCACACACACATACATATATACACACACATACATATATACATACATATACATACATTTACACACACACAATATAACAATAAAGAATATTTGTTTTCATTTCTCCTAAAAATAGTTTACTTACATATACCATGAGGATTAGATCATTAGCTCTTTGCTAGGTTAAATGCTCTGATCTAAAGAATAATAAAAATTCTATCTCATTGAGGAAAAAATGTTTGCAGTCTAGACTGGGTTCCTAGGTAAAGCTCACAAGAAACAAGAAGGACGGGGATTTTAGCTCCCCACTTATATTTAATGTAATAAGACCCAGGACCTGGTACAGTAGGAAATATCTAACCAATAGTTACTAATTAATTCTAAATTTGAACAACTATGATGGTATATAAACGTGAAAGTAAATTGAAGACAAACACATCTCTAAAAGCCATAAAATGGAAGCCAGAGATGGAAAGATCATAAAACGAAAGACAGAAGAAATGTCTGTCTAGCCATCATGGAGAGATCTGGCTGCTGGAAAGAATCCTGGGTTAAAGTAAGAACACAGAATCTTTTCCATTTGTCTCCGGGACGAAAGAAAAAAAGATTCTTCTCTCCTCCATTCAGGAAGGGAGTGGGACCACTGCATCTCTTCTGTATATAAGTGGCTGAAAATCCATTTTCTGATCTTCTTTCACTTACAAAGTATCTGGTCATTTGTGAATGAAGTTTGTTTTTCATCTGGCTACTATTATGTTGCTAGGGCTAAGGACTGAGGCAAGGGGGGCGGGTGGCAAACAAAGTTATTATTATGTAAATAATAGCTAATCATTCTCTGATTTAGAACATCTCATGTGTGCACTGAAGATAAAATTAATAAAGATAAGTATTAAAAACCAAATACCTATGTTCTAAGTATTTCTCCAACCCTATGATAGTACTATTAATATTTATAGTACTACTATGATAGTACTATGAATAGTATGTGACATAGCTGTGATTGCTTGCAAGATATATTTAACTCCAAAGTCCATCATGCTTTGAACCACAGATTCAATGATTGACTGTAGGGAGTAAGTTAGATGGAAAGATTCTAAGCTGACTCAAAATTTATTTGGCTCTTGTGTGAGGTAATTCCATTTAACAAGGAATGTGTAGAATCTCACAATATTTTAATTGAGGAAGATTATCTGTTCGGTATCTGGCATGTTGAATTTGATGCATGATAATAAAACAATCAAAGTAAAATTGTGACATAATCAGATAGATGAGGACAAAGTGGTAAATGTGTGAGTTATTGTCCCATAGAGGATGAGTGAAGCTCTGGTGTGGATGACCTTTGTAGGTAGTCTATGGTGAGCGAAGGGAACTGAGAGTGGAACATTTAATTTATGGATGGAAGAAGAGTTGACGTGAAGAAGCCAGAGAAAAAAGTAGAATGACAAGAGCAAGTGGTATCAAGAAACTCAAAGGGAACATTCAAGGAGATGAAAATAGTAGAATAGGAAAGAGAGAAATAGAAAGTTAGATCAGAGATATGGGAAGGCAAAACAGTGTGGTGATAAAGATTTGAAATAGGAGAGACGACTGGAAAGAATCACAGTGTAGGTACATTATCTTATATACTCCCTGAGGATCTTTCTCATAGGCCCTTTCATTATTATTATTATTAGGAAGAAAGTAGAAGATTAGTAAAATAAATTTCATGTCATTCTATCACATTATTTTAAAGCATTTGCCGTGGTAATGCAAATAGTATATGTAATTTAGAGGAAAAAGGTAGTTTTTATAGAGGAATAATTTCTACAGCTTATTATAAGAGACTTTGTTAAAATATCTGTTTACCACCCAGTATGGTTATAAATTTGGACAAGGCATCTGTCTTCTCTGAAACTCCCATTCCTCATTTATATGATGCAAATAATGGTATTAACCTTAAACTGTTACTGTGAAATTTCAGTATGAAAAACAGTGCTTGTTATAGTAGAAAATAACTGATCAATGGTTATTAGTTGAATTTGAATCTGAAAAGCTATAATGATATATAAATATAAAGTAAATTGAAAAACACAGAAAATGACACACTAACCATCATATTACCTCTTGCTTGTTAACATCTATTGGCACAGTTTTAATTTTGGTTTGTATATTTATGGGGCAGGAAGGGGAGAATAATATTACCCTTTTCTAAAATTAGACAAATGGTAAATAACAAGCTGTTCTGTTGAGAGCTTAGGTTCTGCTAAAAATCAGTCATCTAAAAATAATTAAGAAAATGAAATAATATTATATACTTAAATTAAGTTTCTAAATAAACAATAGATAACAAGTGTGCATATTTTAATTTGTTTATAATAGTATAAATTGATGAATACTTCTTATGTTATGTAATAGATGAACAGGAAATTTAAAAATAGAAAAGTAAGAGACTTCTATGAAGTAAAATGATAAATATAAAAGTGACTAAAATATATAGCAGAATGTGACTATCATAATATGATAAGACAAAAAAAAAAGAGAGAGAGAAAGAGGTTATATCTGATTGGGGATTCTAAGTAGAGTTGGTGGCATTTGGGTTGTGGTTTGAAAAATCTGAAGACAAGTAAAGGAGGGAAGGGTATTTTAAGACAGAGAAAAATATGAAAAAAGCCTTTAGTCAGACTGGCTGGGACATATTCAGGAGAGAGTGAACAGTGCAGTTTGGTTGAAATATATGGAACTTTTGTGGGCATAATACCTGAAAATGCCAGTAAGTTACAACAGAAATCTGTACGGCATAGGTAAGCCAAAGGGAATTACTGGGGTATTTTGGGTAGAAGGATGTTTGGAACAGAGTTAACCTTGAGGAAGCCAAATTTGAAGGGAGAGATTGTTGGGTTTGTGAGTGGTAGCAGGTAGGATTGACAGAAAATTATTCAAGGCTAAAGGAGATATTTGTTTACAGAAAAGTAGAGAGGAGTAGTTTCTCTTTAGAATTACTTTTTAGAACAAATAAATGTATTAGAATATCACCATTTTGCAACCCCTGATGAATCAATGGGTTTGATCACCAGTGGTTGCTAACAACACAAAAAGATAGCCAACCAGACATTATATTGAATGATGGACAAATACAACATCATTTATGAAGATGCTTGGCTAAAATAATAATAATAATAATAACAGTGACAACAATACTGACTTAATCGAGTCTCTAGATCTAACTAACAGTTTAAAAGAAATGTACAAAGTAGAGGAATATGTTACACTACACAATAATAGGGCAGTCAACAAAATTACAGCTGTAGAAAACTCTACAAGTCAAACAACTGAGTTTTTTTCCAACAACATTACAAATTCAGAAAAAGGGTAGAAAGAGTAAATCAATATGGGATGGTTACTTTTATATGTCAACTTTCTTGTGCCATGGTGCCAGATATCTGCTCAGACATTATTATGGATGCTTTCTTAAGGGCGTTTTTAAAAAGAGATTAGCATTTAAATTGGTCAATGTTGACTCAAGCAGATTACCTTCCATAATGGGAGTGGGCCTCATCCAATCAGCTGAAAAACTTAATAGAACAAAGACTGATTTCTTCAAGCAAGAAGAAATTCTGCCAGCAGACTGCCTTTGGATTTGAACTACAATTCTTCCTTAGGTCTCCAATTTCTATGTTGGCCTACTCCACAAATTTAAGTCGCCATAACTGTGTGATCCAATTCCTTAGTCTTTGTCTCTTTATCTCTCTTTCCCACACGAATACACATCCTAATGCTTTTATTTCTCTAGAGAACTCTGACTAATACACTATCATTTAAAACATATTTAAAATATATTCCAAGGGTAAAAAAAAAGGAAAAAATTAAAATACAGTATTTAGGGATATTCAATTATACTATAAAACTGAAAAAAGAACAAAGTGATTACCAAAAAAGTCAAGTGAGTGGTTACTGGTGGTGAAGGAGGAAGCTGTGATTGGAATGGGGCAACTGAACAGGAGTTCTAGGGTGTTTGGGAAAATTTTATTTTTTGGTCTTTGTGATAGTGAAAACGTTATTTATCCTATAAAATTTTATTAAACTATGCATATGTGTTTTAGAGTTTATAATAAAAAAGCAAAAGAGACTAAAAGAGAATAAGTAGTTAGTAGCTATTAATAATAGTTAACTCAAATAGAAGAATAATTGCCTTGAAAACCATAAATTTGCTAAGGTTTTTAAATACTAAAATTCAAAAGCAACATTTATTGCATAACATTTCTCTTTGCATCTGTGGAACAACTAACTTGTTCCTTATTAGAATAAAAGAAAGATGCTATAACTTTTTGCATGATAGTTGTAATTGAAAAAATTCAAAATATTATTTGGGGGTATGAGGAAGCAGCTCACCGTTCATGGGTTAGAAGTGGTAAATAAGCTAAGGAAAGGTCCTTTGAGCAGTCCAGGCTATAACACTTCTTGGTTCATGAGTTCTTGGCTCTTATGGCCAGGAGAAAGCCAGATCTGCTGCCCAGTTTCAGCATGAGCACATTAACCCATATAAACAGATGCCAACCATATTCATGGGGTTGCTAGAAAACAGTCTAACAGCTACAGGGGCAGAACTGAAGAAGATACTGGGGAAATGACATTATCTATACCAGAACTATTATCTATACCAGCACTCATTAATAGTTTACAGTGAAGAGAAATAACTTACTGAACCATGAGAAATTCCTAGATTAGTATTTGAATAGCTGGGGGTGGTATCAGGCAAAGGATGATTATATAGCTTAATGTTCCAATATTAAATGACAGACCTGAATTTCCAGATATATGCTGACTATTTCTACTTAATGTGTCATGAGTTACTAGCAGTCATATGTTCAAAAACAATCTCATATTTCCCTAACGTCTCTAGCTCTCTGATATAATCTCAATCTTGAATTTCCAGAAACAAAATCATTTTCTTTCCCCCTTGCTTTTCATCTCCAATCAGAAGCCAAATACTTTAGATCCTGAAGCTCTTAAACACCTCTTGCATCTTTTCAACTCAAGCAAAGAAAGCACTACTTGACTCTACTCACTGTTCTTCACTCATTTTCCATTTCCTATTTCAAGCTCTTACATTTCTTCGATGGACGACTAGGAGTTTCCCAATACTTTACAATACTATTTTATCTCTTTTAATTCCTCTTATAAAAATTATTATATTAATATTTTCATATGTACTATTTATAACATCTCTTTTTTTCACAAACAAAACTAAACCAATAAAAAATATCTTCATGAGTTCATTATCCACAGCATAATATTAAAACTCATCGGGTTGGTAATTTAAGCTTTCTTCATATTTTCCCAACTACATGTCTGGTTTTGTCTGTCTGATCTTCTTTCCATATTCTTTAGTTATTTACTTGGGCCTCCGACTGTATATATCCCACAATTTATCATCTTGTCCCTTTGTTCTAATTGCCTGTTTTAACCCAGTACTTCTCAAACTTCAGCATGCATTAGAATCACTTGAGGGACCCATTAAAACACAGATCGCTAGGCCTGCTGATTGAAGTCTGGGGTGGGGACTAATATTTCCATTTCTAACATTTTTCCATGGGGTGCTGATGCTGCTGGTCTGTGGATCACATTTTGAGAACTATTGCCAAAGTAAATACGTCCCCTTTTTCTCTATTTCTGCAAGAAATTCATCACTTAAGTCTTTATTTATTATCATTTCCTTTTATCTCTGGGCAAATGCCCCCAGTCTAAAGACATCCAGGCAATTCTCTGCATTGCCCATTTTATACATTTTTTCACACCCATTTTTCACACAATTGTGTGGTAGAATTTAACTTTTCTCATAAAATGCACACTTTCTGAAGCTAGTATTCATGTTTAAAATTACTAAATTATAGGTGCACAGTGCAAAGCATGAGGTCTTATCTATGAGACATAAAATTCATGTTTTTCTGAATGGTTAATGAATATATCTGTAAGAGGACACAAAATACCACCACAAATATGTACTGCCAGATAAATGGGCAAAGGTAGTATAAAGCTGCCTTTCGGTGCAATGCTCACTTTGCATGGGTCCAGCCTTGCCAAGGAAACTGGTAGTCCTGATGTGCTTCCATCTGTTGGAACCAATTACATTTTTGGGGAAAATATTGGGGGAAAATAGTTAAGTAGTTCAATTAAAGTATTTTGTCATCTGATGACAAGAAAAACAGGAGGCAGCATTTGCTGTCTAAATATCATATCATATTTAACTGTGTTTTTTCCTTTTCTTCACAGGCAGGGTAAATTTCAGAGCACAGTGATCTTGAATAAGAAGTTTGATGGCCTCACAGGAAATGCAGAACAAGGTGGCAGTCAATGAGTGTGCTGAAGTGTGGCATTACTGGGTGTCACTGCCAAAAAACACAAACAATAAAACAGACATCTGATCCATCTGCCATCATTGGACACGACTTAATCCTTTTTCTCTTTTTCTTCACTGGAGCTAACTTATTCCTTTCTCTCTTTTGTTTCTTCCTTCCTTCCTTCCTTCATTCCACCCTTCCTTCCTTCTTTGCTGCCTTTCTTCCTTCACTTTCTTCCCCCTCTCCTTCTCCTTTGTTAAGTCACACTCAGTCACTATATAAGTTTTTAATCTTTTAAAGTAATTCTTTTTTTTTTTTT
>PVKE010019451.1:0-28443 GCA_004027555.1 Craseonycteris thonglongyai | reverse complement strand
GAGTGAAACCTCATGGAATGTTAAAGTTTCTCAGAAAATGTATAGTAATTCCTTCAGAGTTTCTTGAGAACCTGAGACATTCGGGGGTTGTGAAAAGAAATTTTTCTATAATCACCTCATTGCAGCTATCTTTAACTGCAACTTTAGATATAAAAATATGTTGAAATGCTTGCTTTCAAATATGTTGAACACCGTGAAAAATACGAAAAATGCAAACTATAGTTCTTCATTTAATAATTTGATAACAACATATATAGGACTCACTATATGCCTTGCATTGTTGGAAATTATTATGTTTATGAAGTCAATATTGTATTTGTAATTCTAAGTCACTCACAAATTTAACTCTAAAAACCAAATCTGATGAGAAAATAATAACTTAAACTGTCAAGGATCTTTTGCAATGATTGTTACACTAAAGGTATCAAAAATTAATGCCTTTTACATTTTCTACTATGATAAAATATAACATTATTTAAATGCATGTAAAAATGTAAATCTTCTCATTTGAGTTACTGCCCTATTTAATATACTTACCTATAAATAGGGTTATGTTTCCTGACTACTTCTAAATCTTAACATCTCTTCCATCTGTTAAGTCAAACCAAGAAAGAAGCATATGCCTATGAAAAGTAAGAATGCAACATTAAGTAAAATAAAAATAAAAATTGAGACATTTTCTTCATTTCCTATAGATAAGGATAAAAGATATATGAACAGTGAACCAAGAAATAATTCATCTGTATGGAAATTAACAAAACTGATGGAAAATTCAGGGTGGGAATAAATTAGCAAGTCTTAAATGGGGTATTTTGATAAAGAATTTGGAATAAGAAAATTCTTAAAAAGAATAACTAAGAGACCCAATAGGATAAGGCTATGTAATTATTATATCAGTAACTTGGAAAAAGTAATTTTAAAATAAACTAAAAATTGGTAAAAACAACAACAACAACAACAAAATTGATACATTTTTGTTATAAGAGAGGACAGAGCACACCAAAAAGTCAAATGAACTGGAACTAAGTTAGAACCCAAGAGAGCACATAAGGAAGTGCTTTACACAATGGTCAAATCCATTCAACTCAGAAAATTTTGAATAGCCCCTTGACTGTGAGCCTTTCTACCCTAATTACCATAGGAAGTTATCATAAGATAGGAGAAGGAAATCAACAATAAGAAGATGGGTTTCTTAATACATACGACTCAGAGAATGGTTACAACCCAAAGAAGGTAGCTTAATGTTCTAAAATCATACTCTATTCAGCCTTCAATAACTATTATTGTTACTTCTTCTATCCTAAGATGTTGTCATTTTACCATCCTTCATGGTTTCAATGCACTAAAATTTGCCTATCCCAATTGTGGGAATCACAGTTTTCTTGTAAATTGTCTTTGTTCCATTCATAAAACATTTTTTTTATTGTGAAGATAGAAATATAAATAACAGGCTAAGTTGTTCTTCCAGAATTCATAGCAGGATAGGGTGCTTTAAGTGTGTTTGTGTGTACTGGGTGATAAATACAAGTAGAAATGCTGCAAATATAACCTGGAAAGAGTTCACAAATAGTGCAAAGATATAAAGATGGAAAATAAACACAAGTTTGCTGAAGCATACGACAAAAGATAAAGCATTGAACCCATGGAATATGATTTTGAAATCTCGATGTTAAATCAGAAAAAAAGCTTCAGCTGTCAGGATAGTAGGAATTGGTGTCTTCTCTAGCAGTGACAAGGAAAAGACTAGACTTTAATTTTAGGGTTCTTTTGGCAGTAGAATGAATTATGGATGATTTCTAAGTAGTGACTGTGGGGATAAAAAGTAACAAAAACAATAGAAATAGAGTTTTGCTGAACAACCACCTATGAGGTAGGAAGAATCTATATAAGAGGGTTTTCAGTTTTCTTCTTTGGGAATCAGAACAAATCAAAATATAATCTACCCAGAGAGTTAATGTGGGATAAAAAAATATTGGGAGGAAATGGAGTGTTTCTTTATTTTGCATATTTTGAATTTGTGGCATAGTCAAGGACAACCCATTTGGACATAAAATTTGTTTTTGTTACAGCTTTTATTTTAAAAACCTTTAATTTCAAGGGTAAATGAGTGGTTAAAAAGTTTTAAATCTTCAAAATCGTGTTACCTTTTAAATAGAAAATTTAAATATGGAAGATTTTGATTAATTTTTCAAAATGATTATTATTTAATGATTATAATTATATAGATATAAAATGTAAGCTTCCTTGTGCAACTCTGTTAGGGACATCCAATTCTGCAATAGTTTCCTTTTTTTGTCACCTCCAAGGATGTCTTAAATACCACAGTTTCTTTCTGGTTGGTTCTTCACTGTTTTTACTGATCATCAAAAAAAAAAAACCAAGCAAACAAAACAAACCAACAAACAAAAAAACAACAAAAAGTCTCTCGAGAAACTAAGCTGAGTGTCAGCACAGATACATTTTTATTTTAAGAAGAAATTCTAGTTTCTAATTTTTTGATAAAAATAAAGTCATCTGATGACTTTTTAGGGTACTTAATTTATCCATATGAAAGGTTCTATAAGAAAAATGCTTGAATGGATCTGAAACCTGAAAGGGCAGTATAAATTTTGGATACAGATTAAGGTAGGATCAGATTCATAAACATTTTTGTAGGCAGAAGTAGACATTAATGAATATTAAATTAGCCAAAGGCAAATCAGCAAGAAAAAGTTGGGACATGACAAGAAAATTTCAGAATAATAAAATGCTGGCATTTTTACATCTTCTTAAAATAACAAAAGAACAAAAAGTTAAACCACCCACTATGTGTGCCTCTAGATTTTATGAATATTAATGCTGTTTTGTGAATTAAAGAAAAATTGTTTGCTTTTTTTCTGAACACTTTTGGCAGAGTCTGCTATGTTTTATAAGTATGGGTTCCATTTGTATTTATATTTTAATATTCCTCTTCCCTGTGGATGTACAATTCTGAGTTTTACATGTGGGAGGAAGAATTCTGCAGATGTCTAGAATTCTTATCTCTGCTCCCAGTAGGCTTGCTTTTAATTCACTCTCCCACACTTGTACCTCTACCCTACTTAATAAGAATGGAATCCCTTTTTGTTCATTAGCATTTTAATAGAAAAAGAAGACTACAATAATAGTATATGCTATGTTCATATGCTATGTTAAATAAGACAGAGCATTCTGTAATTCCCAGAAGAAAAGTTTGATGCAGACTAAATACAGCATTTTGATTGTCTCAGTACTAGATATGGCATTATTGTCTTTCCACATAGCAATTATGTAAAAGGGCACCAAAATGCCTAAAAGAAACATTTGGTAGATTTACCTAAGTGATGAGAGTATATGGCTTTCCACAACTCTTTTAACTATTAGAAGGCAAAACTGAAATAAATATATTTTAAATCTAATGAAATCCTAAAATAAAACAACCATTCCAATTCTCCATCAGGCTACGTAGAGCTATGTCAGCTACCCCAAGGACATTTCAAATTTATTACCTTGGAAATGTTAATATATTAACAGTTTTTCAAAATCTGTCTTTCTCTTTGAAAAGTATATTTAGTGGAAGATTCTTGTCAAACACATTATAGTATACAATGGCCACCATGAATCAAAGAAATTGCTCTTCTGATATTCCCAATTATACTCCAAGTTCCAGACTGTGATACTTATGCTCAGTTGGCTTTGGAATGGATGACTCTCCAGAAAAAAGATAGCTAAGGAATTAATGAATAACTTGTCATAATGTACAAATTTTATTTATATAAAAGAGATTATAAATAACAAAAGCATAACTTAGCATCTACCAAAACATTTTTGATATTGTAGCTTAGGCTTTCAAAACATGATTGGGATTGCAACAGTTTTCAGTTAATTTGGTAACTGTCTTATGATTAATATTTGAAGCAGCCAGATATGTATGCTCAGTTCAGAATAGAGCTACCTCTCCAACTTAAAATATCATCATCTTATATTTTCAATGGGCCTCTACAGACCAGCTTTAAAACAACGAATGGAACATAACTGCATGCAAAGAGCAGGTGTCTCTTCACCTTAGACCTTCATTCTTATTTTCAAGATATCTTTACTCGCTTGTCTTATGTTTACTTATTAACAACAATAATAGAAACAATCAACAAAAATAACAATTACCTTCAGAGTGATCAACATACTGCATTTTATAGTTTATAGCACCTCCATGTAAATTTTCTCATTTTGATTTCTGGCAAATAGATGGCACAAGTTTAGTTATGCTCATGCTATAAATAATTAAATGAAGGCTCAATTATCTGTCCACAGACATTCAGCAATTTAATGGTGAAAGTCATACATAAACCCTAATCTTCAGATCTCAGATTCCATTTTCTCACAATACTCATCAAATCTCTAATGTCACAGACCAAGTAAAATGAACAAGTTGAAAGATTACTAGTTGAAGAGAGTTGATCTTATTGGGGTATTAGATTTCCCTGTCTTAAGTGCTGACTACGTGCTATGATAAAATAATGCCATATCTCTAAGTAATATTATACCTTTTTCCAAATTATCACTTTTCGTTGGGGTTGCAATGTTTCCATGTACTTTATAGTAAAAAGTATGTTCCTTAAACGGTTAAATATTAGGAAGATACATCTGTACTGAAGGTAAGATCCAGACACTGGATTCTGTTGAAGATAGTTAACACATATTTAGTGGTGCAGTAGATCATCACAATTCAAAAAACTCTGGCAAAGAAAAAGATGATCCTTAGAAAGGGCAAACTTCAGAAGACTCTACTGCCTCTTCTGTTTTTTTATTTTAGCTTTTTCCCTGGGAATGGTTTGTTTCATTTATTATGATAATAAAGAAATTTTTAGAGAAGCGTTAAAGAAGTTAAGGAGGGTTCTCTTACAGAAACTTGTGAAGTTTGTTTTTTTTTTCCTTTGAATCAGGCTTAAAAATCAACAAGCTTTGTTCCCTTGGGAGTGCAGACATCATGTGGTAAACACAATAATAACAAAACTAAAAATAATAATGAAGAAGAAGAAGAAGGAGAAGGAGAAAAGAAGATTGGCCAATCAGAGACATTACTGTCTATTGAATTTTATCCACAGACCAAAGAGTGTAGTTCAAGAAGAAGAAAATGGAAGGGTTATAAATGGAATACTGAGATACCAGAAGATACACATGTGCATAAGTGTTTGCTAAGAGATTTGTGATGCTTCAAACAGCCTTAAAGAGCATTGGAATGCCAGGAATTAAAGAGTGAGGTCAAGGGCTTGTCTTCAATTCTCAGTTACATGCTGTCAACTCTGGGCCTGGCATTGTAGAGCTCCAGTGGGTTTCCAGGGGCATATGTATGGTCTTCTACCCTGATCCCAAATCTTTCTTATCCATGATCATTGTCCTGCTATGGAATCTATATCCTCTGGAAGAGCTTCCTTATCAAGTTGCCTTCAACAACTTCCCAGTTCCCCCCATCATAACTTCTGCTTTCTTACCACATTAGAACCTTGACATTCAACCTCTCCCCGACTCTTCCTCATCTGTGTTCACCTTTTTCCTCTCCAGATCTTCAGACTCTATCCCATTATTTGCGCTTTCCATCAGCACTGAAGGTAACACTTTTTGACAACAAATTCCCATCAAGGTATCATTTCTTCATTCCCAGCCACTTGTAAGTTGCCTTCCCTCATCACTAGACTCTATGTAGCATGGCCCCTGCCTCCACAAACTATTGGGTCGGTTCTCTCTAAGGACCTTGTTTCTTTATGTGATCAACCTTTTCAATCCTTTCTCTTTCTTTATTTTCAGCAATTTTCAACTTTTTTAAAGACCTTTTTTTCCTTCTTGAAATAGTTTCTTTCCTGAGCAACGGTGACCTTACTTGCTTTTAGTTTTTTTTCTAATCCTCTCCTGCCACTCTGTCTGAAAAACTTTTGTTGGCTTTGTCATTCCCTAGATAATTTTTCAGCGGCTATACTGACATATAACTCATAATAATAAATTTTATGGATCTAACTTACACTGTTTGATAAGTTTTAACCTGTGTACATATCAGTGGCACATCTCTATAATTAAGAAAATGGGTAAATCTATTACCTTTTAAAGTTTTCTAATATCCCTTTGTATTTCTTCCCATCATTATAGTGTAGTTTGCCTTTTCTAAAATTTTATATAAATGGAATAATATTGCATGTTCTCTTTGCCATCTGGCTACATTCGAACAGCATAATTATTTTGAAATTCACCCATATTGTTACATGTATAAACAATTCATTCTTTCTTACTTTAAGTATCACAATTTGTGCTTTTATCTGTTGAATGACATTTGAGTTGTTTCCAGGTTTTGGTTGTGGCAAATAAAACTGCTAAGAACATTGGTTTTATTGGTTTTATATCAGGGGTGTCCAATCTTTTGGCTTTCCTGGACTACATTGCATGAAGAATTTTCTTGGGCCACGCATAAAATATACTAACCCTAATGATAACTGATGAGCTAAAAAAAAACTGAAAAAATACAACCCTTATAATACTTCAAGAAATTTGACAAATTTAGGGATACCGGGATAGCTCAGCGGGTTGAGTGCTCACTTCACAGCCCCGGCTCATGTGGACGCATATGCTGAACTGGGGTGTGCCCTTAGCCCAGTTCTTGCTGGGGTCCATGTGAGAGGCCCCTGGCCCAGTTTCTGCCCTGTGCAGCTTCATGCCCACCTGTGGAGTGAAACTATATGAAAAACTAATGATGTACAACTTCTCTCTATCTATCTCTGTCTGTCAAAAAACAATAAAAATAAATCTTAAAAAAATAATGAAGTTGATGAATTTCTGTTGGGCCACATTCAGAGCCATCCTGGGCCTCATGTAGGTCATGAGCTACAAGTTAGACAAGCTTGTTCTGTATGAATATATACTTTCATATCTCCTCTGTAAATACCAGAAATTGAAAGGGCTGAGTCATATATTAGTTGTGTGTTTAACTTAAAAAGAAATTGTCAAACTTCTTTTTGAAGTTGTTATACCATTTAAAACTCTAACAGGAATGTATCCACATTCTTTTTTTTTCATATCCACACCAACACTTGGTATGGTCAGATTTTTAAATTTTAGACAATACTATCAAGTGTGTAAGACTGTCTGAACGTGTTTTTAGTTTACATTTCTTTAATGACTAATGATGTTGAATACTATTTCACTTGCATACTTATATCTGCATATTATCTTTGGTCAAGTATTTGTTCAAATATGTACTCTACTTTTTAGTTGTTTATTTTCTCATTAATGATTTGTGAGAAATGTTTATATATTTAGAAAACAAGTCTTTTGTCAGACTTTGGTTTGAGAATATTTTCTCCTAGTCAGTACTTCGTCTTTCTTTTTTTGAAGCAGTGTCTTTCAAAGAGCAGCAGTTCTTAAATTTGATGAAATCCAACTTATCAATCTTTGTCATGTGAATCATGTCCTTGGTGCTGTCTATAAGAAATCTTTATCATATATATATATATCTTTCTCTCAGGAGAAGAAGTTCTCATACTTCCATAATCTGAGACTACACAATTCCAAGAAATTTTGTTTTCATTGCAGATAATGTTAATTTTTCCCCGATTTTAGTCATGAGCCTACTGAATATTCTGTTACATAAAGAATAAACTGTAAAGTTAAACTTCAATAACTCATGCTAAAAATACATTTAAACAATGGTAAGGAGAAGAATAGAATGATTAATACATACAAACACGAACATGCATATAAAAAGCATAGGAAAATATGCAAAACAACTACAATGCCTATTTTTCTAGTTTGTCCCAAGAGCATAGCTGATCATCTATGGTTATTTTCTTTAACCTCCCATTCAAGATTTCCCTTGCCTTTAGCCAGAACCTCAACTCTTCTGTTTCCTTTAGCTGGTGGAACGACCTAAATATTCATTTCCAAATGGTTGAAATCCTGAGTCACTCTACCTTTTTTGGTTACTGTTGTTTTCCATTAAGGTTTACTATTGGGAATAGCAGTGCTATTAGGCACTCCAAAGCATCCCCTTGGCTCTAGACATAGTCCTCTTTACCTCCAGGAATAGTGGCAACCTTAATTTCTTCTTGGTAGTTAAAATCATCTCAGCCAGTAAATCATCTCCTTTGTTATCCTTTTGGCTCAATGGTACCAGGAGCTCCAGAATGGCCAGACAAAAGCCTCAACTTCTGATTCAACAAAACCATGGTTATTTTCCATGTGAGAAGCATTTTCCTCTAGGAGACTAATATTTTTAAGCCAGTAGAGCTCAATGAGCAAAAAAAAATATGTACATGTGCTTAGTTCTAATAGTGAGAGTGGCTCTTCCCACTTCCAAGCTTGATTTCTGGAACCATGTGTTCTGGCTATGGGAGACGTATTATTATAAAATAAACTGTTTCAAAGTATAAAGTACTTCCTTAAATAGAACTCCATACTTTCAGCTACTGTTTGTAAATAGAGCCATAACTGTATCTTTAATGTAGTCATATCTCCTTTTATTGTGCATTACTTGATTGCATTTCACAAATAATTTGTTTTTTACAAATTGAAGATTTGTAGCAAACTGCATTGAGCAAGCCATTTCTACAACAGTTTAAAATGGTAGTTAGCATTTTTTTTTAAGATTTATTTTTATTGTTTTTTACAGAGAGAGAGAGATACAGAGACAGAGACAGAGAGAAGGGGGAGGGCCCAGAACAGTGTCCATAGTTGCACATCATTTGTTTTTCCACATAGTTTCATTCCACAGATGGGAGTGGGGCTGCACAGGGCAGGAACTGGGCTGGGGTCTTCACCCCCGTGAGACTGAACTGGGGGCACTCCCCAGTTCAGCATATGGGTTCGCATGGGCAGGGGCGGAGATTCAATCAACAGTCCCTGGGGCTGCAAAGTGAGCGCTTAACCCACTGAGCCATCCCAGCTTCCCAATGGTTAGCATTTTTAAGCAATACGGTATTTTTTTTTAATTAAGGTATGCAAATATTTAGACATCGTGTCATCATTACTTAATAGACTACAATATAGTCTAAAAAAATTTTATATGCACTTAGCAACCAAAAAATTTGTGTGACTCTTTATTTGCTTTATTGTGTTGGTCTGGAATGGAACATGCAATATCTCCATGGTGTGCCATTTCATGATTCAGTAAGGGCAGCCACTTCTAGGTGATTAGGTATATAGGACAGTTAATTTGTGGCCACAAACCCATTATCTTAGCTTGAAATTACTTTATTGATTAGACACAGTGCTATATGGACTGCCATGCTGTTAAATAAGTTTTTCTTGATGGTATGGATAATGGTGTTTACAGAAGCATTATGAGAAAGGAAGGCATATTCATATCCAAAATATGTATCTACTCCACTGAGGTCAGGTCGTTGCATTTTCCATTTTGAATGAAATAAAATATAAATGATCTGCCACCAGATGGTAGACTTGCTCTCCCTTTGCCCCCATGCAATTTGTCATATCAGGGATTTAATGTTGGTTTCTTTCGTTGATAGATTAGTCATTTGGCAGTAGCAGTGAATCAGGCAGCCTAGGTAAGGGGAAATTCATATTATTGAACCTCTGCCTATATCATCATGACAATTTTGTCCATGGACTCATTGAGCAAGAACTGGAACATCTGGACAGAGAAGCTGACTGACATCTATAGTTTGTCCCATTTATCCACTGAATATTATTTTCTCCACCCTAATTAAATTAAAAGTTTCATCTGCAATGGATAACTTTCAGTGGACACTCAAATATGACACACATAATCTTACAATCTATGTTTATATCTAAAGGTCCATACACATAGTTCTTTCCCAAACTTACTTTTCACCAGTCTTCCAATCTTGTTCTTCACAAATCTATGACATATGACCACACCATTACCAATTTTCCACAAATTATTATATATCTGTCCCGTTCCCCAATTCTGATTTAGTACATAGTGGACAACAAAATTTACTTCTCAAAATTTTATTCAGTGGGGAAAATATTCTTCACTGATCTTCAGAGTCATTCCTGAATGATTATACAAGGTTTTGCACATTAAATTCACCCTTTTGCACATTGAATTCACCCTTTTGCACATTAAATTCACCCTTTTGCAAATAAAATTTACCTTTTTGCAAATCAAGTACTTTTGCATATATATTATATTTTTTAAAAATTAAATAATGTTAACTACACAGTAAAAAATTAAAAACTCATATATACATAATTTAATGTATGTAAGTTCTCCTGTAGTACCTTGTTTTTGTTTTCATCAGTCAACTGTGCGCAGAGTTGATATGTATGGAAATGTTACCTAAAAACCAAACATATTAAGATTGCCTTTTTCTGCTAATATGGAAGTGTTGTTCAATCATTATAAATAATCCTATAATATTATACAACAAAAGTATTATATCTGAAGTGCGCTCCTAGGATTTCAGTTGGTCATCTCTCTCTCTCTCTCTCTCTCTCTATATATATATATATATATATATATATATATATATATATATAGTTTTAAGTGTTTAGAATCAATACGTAACTTGTGCTTGAATAGAATACGTTGACTGTCTGACTGTGTAATCCTTAGGCACAGTATTATAAATAGTGTTACTCTGTGGTAAATATGCATATTAAAGATTCAAAACACTAATAATTTCATTTTTAAAACTTTTTAATTTTAAAGGGCTACAATGAATACATCTTTTGAACCAAGGTCTGAAAGCCCAGTTAAAACACATTCGGGCAGACGAATGCAAATCAACTCACCAGAATCATCAAGCACAAGTTCAAGCCGTCCTGTTGTTCCATGAAATCATTCTCATACAGTACATACAACTGTGTAAGTTTTGATTAAAAAAAAGAACATCCTAATAAACTGCTACAGTGACGGTAAAACCATCAATGAATCGGCGGAAATCTCTGGCATAAATAAAATTTCATACAATTTCATAATTACATATGGAGATGAAGATATGTATGAACACTGTGTGCAGATACATATAGAATTTACTTCTACAGTATTGAAGCACATTTTAATGTAATCCGCAACCATTTCAATGCATTCCTAATGGAACTAATTTTTAATTGTGTATGTTCTGATTCTAAAAATTTTTTTTTTAACTTTTTTTTTTAAATACTGTTTATTTTTTTCCCATTTATTTTTATTTATTTATTTATTTTTGACAGAGAGAGAAAGAGATACAGAGACAGAGACAGAGAGAGAACCCCAGTTCAGCACATGGGTCCACACCGGCCCGGGCCGGGATTTGATCCTCGGTCCCCGGCACTGCAAAGTGAGCGCTTAACCCACTGAGCCATCCCGGCTTCCCCCTGATTCTAAAATTTTTTGACTAATCTTTTTTAAAGTTATGGTAGCTACAGCTACCATTCTGGACTGGTCATGACTTATTCTTCAATCCGCTTGCAAATCAGGCTCAACTTTATTTTTCCTCAGTTGTTTGGTCATAAGGAAACTTCCAAAAGTTCGAAGGCTTGGAGTGAGGAAGAGGACTGGCTGGAGCTGGAATTCATGTCAAAGCTGTTAGAACCACAGAGTCATGCAACTTACTTGTATCTTGCTCATTAAGTTCAATCAGTATAACAGTGTCAATATATTGAACCAGTATGATGGTTTGTGGAATATCCAGATGATCAAGAACTCAGCAGCAAATATTATGGTAGAAAGCTATGCAGCTGTTAATCTCTAGTAAAATGCAGTTGACCCTTGAACAATGTGGGAGTTAGGTTCACTGATCCTTGTGTAAAAATTGCACATATAATTTTTGACTCTCCCAAAACTTAAGTCATTTCTCAGTACCCATGGGGGATTGGTTTCAAGATACTTGCAGATACCAAAGTATGTGATGCTCAAGTCCCTTATGTACAAGTAAAATGGTGCAGAACAATGCATATAGTTGAATCTGCATCTGTAAATTCCCAACTATAGATCAACAATATTATTTTCAATCCCCACTTGGTTGAATCCATGAATGCAAAACCCAGGGATACAGAGGGTACACTGTATATTGATTTACTTTTTAATCCACATATAAGTGGACCTGTGCAGTTCAAACCTATGCTGTTCAAAGGTCAGCTGTACTGAGAAATTATGTGATTGTTCCTGGCAGGTAAAAATAAACAGTTTCTAGTCATACTTAAAAATTGGCATGGAGAAAAAGGCATGAGCTAAGTTAATAGTGGTATACCAGTTACCAAGGGATGTACTGATTTGCTTCAGTAGAGGTATTAATTCTGGTACAGCAGAGCAACTACAATAGAAATCAACACTTAACTAAGATTATAGTAGTTCATAGTCATTGTCCACTAGGTTGCTGCACAGGTAAAACTGGTAAATCAGATGAGGATGTGATAAATGTCACCATTCCTACTCTTTCAAATCTTCATGGTGCCATTAATTTCAACTCCACCAGAAATGTGGTATTGCTTCCGGTTTACTACCCCATCTTGGCAGGATGTTCAGAGGGCTTCCATTTAACAATTCTCACTATAATGGTCCTCATCACATGGGTTAAAGAGTTAATGTGACTATTCTGCTTGTTGTCAAGTTTGCTTATTCTAATTATATATTTGGAAGCTGAGAAAATAACCACAGGGTGTTGGAAAACCTACAGGGATCTGTCTGATTCATACTGAAGACTTCACTGATGAGCATTAGGCTCCTATTTTGAGTGGTGGACTACAGCGGCATTTCAAGTCACCAGGAATAAACCTCACTTCAGAGAGTGTCTGGAAATCCCTTGAAGGTCTGGGTATTTCTTTTCCCCAATAGAAAGACTCTAGCAAATGGCTGGAGATCTCTCTGGGAGGCTAGAAGAAAATTTACAGTGTGTTCTTCCAGCAATACTGGAGTGTGTTCCCTCATGGGGACCAAAATTCCTACAGTCAGGAGCCCTGGATCTGTGAATGGACTTATAAATGGAAACTGGGTGATAGTTCATAATTCACCACTTTAGCAACTCAAGTCAGGTTTTTTGTTACTAGACTTAGAGTTTTTCTTATTATGTAAATCAAGCAATACACTAGTAGGCTTTCCATTTATTTCATTCCTAGAGACACTGTGATCAATTAGCCACTACTAAAGATCTCTGCAGGTCAATACATTCTAATTACTAGAGCATCCTATTTCCCTTTATGGTTGAAATGACCACCCTGCTTTTGATGATTAAGTGCTGTTGTTTGGCCTCTGCTATTCTGGATTTTTTTCTTTTGTAATCAGAGATCCCAACTGAACGTTGGCATCCCCTATAGGCACATTTGGCCTATGATGGAAAGAAACCACAGTGTTTCAGAGATGTTCCTTTCACTAAGGAAATTATCAATACCTAAGTGAAGAGCATATTTCTAGGTTATTTCATGGAATATGATTATGAAATGGGTGTGCAGGTCATGTCTTTCAATTCTAGTTTAACATTTCTTATTCCTGGAGTGTCTGAATTGTCTTCTCATTTCATGTCAGTGAAGCTCTGGGATCTCAATCTTATTAACTGGATGCTGTAATTGAGTTCATATTCATTCAAACAATCAAGTAAGGGGTCAGAGCCACACCCAGTTGCACAAGCTAATCATTAAATGTGGAACCTCTGTTAAGTGCACCCAGATCAATGAATTCAGCCCAATGTAATGTTATATTATGTCCTCTTAGGTTTAACACCTTTAAAATCTATTTGTACATATATTTCCCATATTTCTGTTAATACACGAGTAAGATAGCAAGGTCGGGGAAGCCGGGATGGCTCAGTGGGTTGAGCGCTCACTTTGTAGCGCCGGGGACCGGAGATCGAGTCCCGGCCCTGGCCCGTGCGGAACCATGTGCTGAGCTGGGAGCTCCCCCCGTTCAGTTCTCTCTCTGTCTCTGTATCTCTCTCTCTCTGTCTCTGTCAAAATAAATAAATAAATAAAAATATATTTAAAAAAAAGATAGCAAGGTCTTGCAACCTTTTAGTGTATAAGCTATTTCCATTTCCTCCTGGAGTGTGAAGGAAAAGAGTCCCTGTGCTATTGGAATATGCTGATATTTGACCATAGTTATGGGTATAATGACAAGAGAATAATTCGTTTTGATGAAAAAGGGCATTGGCTTTCATAGTTATCAGAGTTTTCAACTTCAGGATGTCTAGTCTCTTTGGTCTTTGGAAGAAAAATTTCTTCTACATCCAAGGGGGGTCTCAGAATGATTAGAAAATTCAAGATTGTCAGTTTTATATGGGTCTAATGAGATGGCTCCATTTCAAGTTTCAAAATTTAATACTTTCTTGATTATTGCCTCAATTTTTACATGAGAAACTAGGAGAGATTGAATTTAACTATTGCTATAATACAGCAACTCCCATGATTGCAAATTGTGTTTGATTTCCAGCAGTACCACCCCTGTGGCCACTAAAATTAACAGATTCTTTTAGAGTGATCATAGAAGTTGTCTGATTATCACAGTCAAAATTCAAGTGATATACCACTTCAGGTATAACACAAAACATCTTCCAACAGATACTTTCATCTTTCCTGCCCTGGCCTTTGTACTATTTTTGCTGTACACTTTATTTTTATATGGATTATACAAGAAATACTGATTTTTATAGCATTGTTATTATTTTCACTTAAAACATAGCTTACCTTTTCAATAGTTTTAAATAAAAAAAGTCTTTATGCACATAGTTATCATTTTTAGTAATCTTTATTTCTTTATGTATATTCATATTTCTCTCTGATATTCTTTTTTCCCTACTTCATTCAATGTTTTTGGTAGTGCTGGTTTGCTCACTGATGAATTCTTCATGCTTTTGTATGTCTGAAAATGTCTATTTCTCTTTTATATGCTGGAACAAATTTCCCCTGTGTATAGATTTATAGGATGATGATTTATTTTTATTGTTTGTTTGTTTGTTTTGTTTTTAATTTCTTTTAGCACAGAGGATTTCCAGTTAGAGACAATGCAATGCAATGTCTTTTGAGCTGCATTACTAACAATTTAAAATCTTCTGTAATTCTTTTCTTTAAATATGTAATCTGTCATTTTTTTTCTCATGTACTTTTAAAATATTCTGTTTACCGATGGTTTTAAGCACTTTGATTATAATCTCCCCTCACAGTTCTTGTGCTTCAGTTTTGTTGAAAATCATAAAATGTGTAAGTTAATGATTTTCAACAAATTGGGAAAGTGTTCATCAATTGTTTCTTCTCTCTCTCATTTATTTATTTGTTTGTTTGTTTTTTTGTTGTTTTATTGCTCTCCTTTCCTTAGAGGACTTCAGTTAAATTTATTTTAGGTCACTTGAGTTTCTTTCACAGCTCACTGGTGCTCTATTCATTTAAATTTATTTATTTATTTATTTATTTATTTATTTATTTATTATTTTATTTTATTTTATTTGGAATATTTTCTTTTTTTTAATATTTATTATGTTGCTTTTTGACAGAGAGAGACAGAGATGAGGAGAGCCCAGAGCAGTCTCCAGAGTTATACAACATCAGTTTTTGACATGGTTTCATTCCACACAGGTGGACAAGAACTGCTCAGGACAGGAACTGGGCCAGAGGTCTCTTGCATGGGAGGCATGCCTCTGTGAGTTGGGAGCCAAACCGGAGGCCTCTCACATATGGGAAGCTCTCCCTGGCAGGAATCAAATTGGGGGCCTTTCACATGGGAAGCACAACCCAGTTCAGCATATGGGTCCACACAAACTGGGGCCAGGACTCGATCCTTGGTCCCCGGGCTGCAAAGTGGGCACTTAACCTGCTGAGCCATCCAGGTTTCTCCTATTTGGGATATTTTCTATTGTTGTGTCTTCAAGTTCATTAATCTTTTCTTCAAGAATGGTTTATCTGTCATTAATTTAATCTACTTTTAATCTCAGACGTTTTATTTTTCACACCTAAAATTCCAACTTGAATTTTGTATTCTCTTACATATCAACTTATTCAATATTTCCTCTAATTCTTCAAAACCCCTACAAAACTATAATATCATTTGCTTGCCAAATCTGTTATGACCTTATCCTTGATTACTTTTCCCTTTTTTAACCTAGTAACATTTAGGATATACTTATACTAAAATGTTTGTTTTTTTAATGGATATCCAAATTTAGCTGAGTATCCTATATTTCATCTGGAATGCCTAATAGCGAAGCTTACTTCATGACACTTACTAATCTTTTTAGCAACTTTATTTACTTATGTGACACTGATTGCAAATAGACCTCCTATGTACTTTATTTATTTGCCAATAATCTGTCTTCCCTCCCTCTCCCAAAAGGTAAGCTCTGTGTGGGTAAGGATTTGCATCTGTTTTTCCTACTGTTGTACTGATATAACAAATACATATTGGCATTTTCAAAATATTTGCTAAATGAATGAACAGTATGTAATTAATTAATTACTTGATTGATTGTCTAATTAGTCCTGAAGTAAAGTTCTTCTTGAAAGAGAAAATGAAGAATGAGAGGAGATAAGAGAAGGTAAAGCAGAGGGTGTTGTATAAATCACAGTGCTTTCTTTTCATCATCTTCCACTTTCCTGATTACATTTCAGAAAATATTATTTAGGAAGGGACAGTGATATATTTTGTGGTTTTTGAAGCACTTAGTTTTAAGCTGAATGTCTTACTAGAAATGGTCACCTAATCAAATGCACCACTTGTTCCACATCTAGTTTATTTTTATTCTCTAAATACGGTTTTTCTGAAGGCTTCTGTGAATCTTTTTTTTTTCTCTCTTCATTCCAGAATTTTAACAAACTTGACTCTTATCTCCTCTGATTCAGATTGAAGGGTGCTTGAAAGGATAGTTTTTTACACAAAGGATAGGGTGATGTTTTAATTTTCTTTCCCTTGTTTTTGTGAAAGTCAACTCTATAAATCCTGCTATCTATGTTATGAGACATGTGAGCTTGGGTTACACTTAAGGATTCCAGAATATATTATATTACAGTTTCTTTCTCTAGTTTCTAAATGTCGGCATTGATATTACCAGGCAGCATAAAGATATCAATCATCAGAAAGCTTATTGACTGTTCAAAATAGTTCTATCAATATCTAATTTACTGTCTGATCTAATGCACAGTCAGCCAGAGCAATGCCAATGTCTTTCAGGATATCTCATCTTCCCTTTAAGACAATGAGAAAAGCTTTAATTTTATCTTGGATCCTATATGCAGAGAGATTTTCTTTACGTATTAGAAGAAAAACTGTTAAAGAAAACACCAACTTTTCTGTTTTTGTTTCTCTATAATCTACAGCTTAGAGTTTAAAATGATTTGGTATAACTGCTACTAGTTTTACATTTAAAAATAACAAATAATTTTAAAACTATATTAAATTTATTGTTTGAGAGAAGGTGAGAGAGAGAGAGAGAGAGAGAAGGGGGAGGGCCCAGAGCAGTCTCCATAGTTATACATCATTAGTCATGACATGGTTTCATTCAACATAGGTAGATGTGGCGCCATGCAGAGCAGGAACCAAACCAGGGGCCTCCTGCATGGAAGGTGAGAACCTTCACCCCTGAGCCATCTCGGCAGTTACCTTGTGCCACAGTTCAGCATATGGGTTTGCACGGGCCAGGGCTGAGAATCAAACCCCAGACCTCATGATTGCAAGGCAAGTGCTCAACTGCTAAGCTATTTTAGCATTCCTAAGAACCAGGAATTTTTTAAACATTCTGGAAAATTGTTATCATTAAACTCATGAATAGAAAACACCTGCTTACCATTAATAATTAAATCTTACCCACTTGAAACTATGTATCTCACTAGCATTGCAATTGACTTTCAATTTGATATAACTCCTCCAAGGGACAATAGGGACAAAGGTTGAAAGTAGCTTAACACTTCCCAGGGTTTATGTCTGATTCCAAATTCTTCTCTCATAAGTTTTTCAGTTTCTCCATTTGCACAGCCATATACTATTCTTCTTGAGTAAAAAGAGGAAAAGGTATCTAAATTATGATTAGAAAGACCTCCATTTTGACAAATATTGTCTGGCATCACATATAAATGGGTCATAGTACCTAAAGGGCAAATCAATCATTCATTAACTCTAATTCACCAAATACTTATTGATCAATGATATATGTTTAAAGTCCTGTGCTAGTCATTGTGGACAAAACGGCCAATTACATAGATCTCATTGTTTCTATCTTTGTAGAATTAATGGTCCAGAAGAAGAGAAGCATGAAAGTTCAAAACCTCATAGTTAATTTGAGCTTGCCACATTTCTTATTATATGCATCCAATTTTCTGCTACTGTGGTATATAATTTGTAAAGTGTTTAGTAATTTAAGAAGCCAATTTTTAAAGCATGCTATACCTTTTAAAAAAACTATTAAATAGATGAGTACAGTAGAATAATGCAGAAATTTTTATTCAGTTTTCCCTAATCTACTTGTTCACTTTTTATTTTCTTCATCTCTCTCAAATGAAAGGGCAGAATATCAGCACTATAGAATTTGGGGGTGAAGTTATGACTTAGTCTTTATATAAAATATCTTTTAATGGACAGAGAGCTGAGCAAAACACTGGAAGAAATAGAAACCAATGGTAATGGGCTTTTGTTTCCTCCCTTGTTATAAAGGAACTTTGCAATTGTTCAAAATATTCCTCAGGGGAAGCCAGGGTAGTTCAACAGGTTCAGCGCTTGTCCTGCTACTTTGAGGTCTTAAGATCAAACCCCGGCCCCGGCCCATGCAAACCCATATGTTGAATTGTGACACAACTAGTAACCACCAGGGTGATAGCAAAAGTTCTCACCTCCCATTTAGGAGGCTCCCTGTTCAGTTCCCACCCTATATGGCCCCACATCCACTACAACTACTGAGGCTGTTCTGGGCCTTCTACCTTCTCTCTTGCCCTCTCTCACAACTTCTCTCAAACAATAGAATAAATCTTTGAAAAATTCCTAATGCTTACCTCAGTGCTAGCCAGAGCATTTGCTTCTCTGCTGGCACCAATTCATTTTAGAAACCTTATCAGAAACAGTATATATATATATATATATATATATATATATATATATATATATATATATATAAAACAGATAGACATTCAGGATGGCAGCACAGAGGATTGTGGTACAAATGTGACATTTAAATACTGACTAAAATAGCATACTCTCTGCCAAAACTCAGAAAATATAGATCTAAGATCCTCAGGGTATATTGGAGGGCAGTTATGTTTAATAAAATTCTGACCTTTTTACAGTAGGAAAATGAGAAGACCCTGTAGACTTTTAGGTTAGAGGGAAGATTCTTGGTGGGAAAAAAAATGAACTTCAGCAGCTTGCTTCTAGGCTTAGGCCGCCAACTAAAAAGTTGACCGTTATAGCATGAGAGTGACTACAGTGCTTTATCACTCAAAAACAAAAAGTCTCAGATTGGAGCTATGTGAACTTGCTCCTGTAGCCTTAAACAGTACTCCAAAATACACGGGCTTAAAACAATAAGCACTTTTTATTTTTTCTTCATGTTTGACGGTCAGCTGGGGTTGATTGATCTAGGCTGAGCTTGGCTCAGGCTGTTTGCATCTTATCTTTGTGACATATGTGCTCCTCTGGGGACAGAGAGCAGACTCACTGAGGTCTACCTTTCTCACAGTGATGACAGAGTGCAAGAGAAAGACCCATGGCTTCTTAAGGCCTGAACAATCATCCTCTCATTTCTGCTACACTGTATGGGCTACAGCAAGTCTCGTGGTCAGTCAACTCCGAAGTCAAAGGTTACTAAACAGTCTCCTTCGCGGAAGAAGCTTCACTAAATAGAGGGAGGAATGAAAAAGTGCCCGTTAGTGCTAGCCTCTTAGGAGCCAATATAAACCCGTGTGTTCTGTATCCTCTACAGAGGCCTTTAAACTATTCCAAACTGGCTTCTGATTTGTAGCCAAGCCACATGGAGATGATATTAGTTTTCTATTGCTGCTATGAAAAATTATGAGGAACACAGGGGCTTAAAACAACACAAGTTTATTATCTTACAGTTCTGCAGAACAAAAGTTCAACACAGTCTCACTGGGCTAAAATCATGGTACAGGCGGGGCTGTGTTCCTTCTGGAAGCTTCAGGAGAGGTTTTGTTTCCTTGCCTTTGCCGGCTTCTATGTGCTGTCTGCATTCCTCCACTCAGGCCCCTTTTTTACACCTTCAAAGTCAGCAGATTCAAGTTGAGTCTTCTCCACACTGCTATCCATCACTCTGGTTCTTATCAGCCTCTGTCTTTCCCTTTGAAGGACACTTGTAATAATACTGATCTCTTACCTGGGTAATCCAAGATAATGTTCCTATTTTAAGGTCAATTGGTGTGCATTCTTGATTTCATCTGCCAATTTAATTCACCTTTGCCATGTAAACTAATGTATTCACAGGTTCTCAGAATTAGAATGTGAACGTTTTTTTTTTTTAAGGGACATTAATCTGCCTACTGTCATGACACTTGTTAAAGAACAGTAAGAAGTACTTTATTCAAGGAAGCTATTACAATGGAATTTTGTAGCAGGGGACAGAGAGAGGGTTCAACTGTGAATACAACAAGGAAAAGCAGGAATGTATATAGCGAAGGAACAAAGTGAGAGGTCAGTGGATAAAAAAGTACTAAGGAGAAACACCAGGAGTTAAGGGAGCATCTATTTAAACCAACTTAACAGTACAGTATTCTCTGTGAAGGCAGGCAGGCCAGGGTGATCAGACATCACCTGTAGTGATGGTGGAGGATGATAAGATATTGAGGGTGGGGGCTTCTGGCTAAACCTGACTTAAGATTTTCCACTAATATTGAGTCATGCAAGATGGTCACAGATTATCAAAAGGCAGGACCCAGTTGAGAAGAGGGTTCAGAGATGCCTGACTAGAGTTTAATCAGGATGAGAATCTTTGCCTCTACTACTCTTATTAATAAATCTAAGCAACACGAGTCTATACATCCTTGAAGGATATTTAAAGTGTTTCCTATACCTCCTTTGTGTCTTAGATTATTTTTTTAATAACTTTTATTGTTATGCTGGTCATACTAGCACCATATCTTTCCATGTATAAAGTGATACTCTTGTCTAAAATTGTTAGACCAAAAATTGGGGGTCATCTTATACACATTAGTAATCCGTGCATTGATTACTTAATGTTGAATTACAAAAGTAGGGGTTGTCTTCTACATGGGAGCCTTTTATGCACAGAAAAATATGGTAAATTGAGTTCATAATAAAAATTTTGTAAATGAAGAAATCAAAAAATAAAAAAAAGAACTCAAGTCAAGCATGATCTTGCCAAGTAGGTATCTACTTTTAATAATTCTGAGAATATACTTTATATACACACTATATCTGTATATTATTTAAATCTCATTTTAACTAGGATATAATCAGTTAACCAACCTGAATGATGGGCTGATAGAATTGTTTCTGGTGTAATCAGAGGATGAATGAGAAAACAAGAAAACACAGGACCAAAGTGGAGTATAGTGTGTGGGAGTACAGGTGGATGTCTTTGACAGTGTTATTGTCTGGAAAAAGCAGAGGTTGTCATTTGTTGCAACCACATTCCTAAATTTTAACTCTTAGTTCACTCCTGCCCACCTTCAATTGTGTTAGAAGAAATGGAATTTCTAGATAAGTCTAGATATGCACAAAATGAGAGTAGGAAGTATTCTCTTGGACAAGGGCATAATCTAATAGGAAATTTATGATTTAACCATACTGCACAGGCCAATAATTTGCACAGGGTTTATGAAAAAGTATTCTTCTCCTTTCTTGTTTTTCTAATTTAGAAATCTCATTCCTCAAATGAGCACTAATCAAATACAGAATATAATCACAATGCTGTTATTATAATAGTTACATCAAACATATCATTAATGTAGTATGGAAGAGATGATGGACATTTCCTAGTGACTAGTTATGAACTTTGGAAGGTTAAGCCTAGAGTTCCAAGTATAGAACTCAAATGAAAATAATATCTTGTTCAGTTCTTTGACTTTGTAACTAACCACAATAAGTGACATATAGCACAAATCACAGTCCAGATGTTAAAAAGAATAAAATTAGGAGCTATAATACAGAAATCATACAGTCACTTTTATTTTTTCTGATACGTACTTGTCAACTTACTGATATAACTTTAAACAAACACAAAATACTCAAAATTAAATGTGTCAATTTAACATAACGTTGATATGAACAGTGTACTCTGAAAAAGGAGATGAGAGTATTAGTAGTCCCGGAAGGTTTCCCAATCAAAATGGTTTCATACAACTGTTATTCTCAGGACTGTTACAAGAGTACAAATTTTCTGGTTCCCAGCACAAACTATTCAAAGTATTGCCTCTAGAGTTGCATTTTTAAAACACAAAATGGAACCTGGCATGCATATAAATTAACATCAGTCACACATACATGTGTAAACTGGATATGAGTCTTCTCAGAACAAGACATAAAAAAACCAAAAACAAACAAACAAACAAAAGACAGAGTTATCACTGATTCTCTCTGTGACCTTGGCCAGGTCAGTTGTTCTTTGAACAACTTTTTTTTCATCCTAAGAATGAAGGAACAAAATCAGTGGATTCCCAAATCTTCTAATTGATTTCTCGTTGCATTTTTTCCTATGATTTGCTCTTTAATTATCCAGCATGTTGTCTAAAATATATTGGTAGATAATTCTTTATGTCCTTTCTGAACACCTTGTATCAGCTCTTGTCCTGACCATCTTTTAAAAGATGTTTGTATAGCAAACAACCTTGGAATAGAGAGAGAGAGTCACCTGGGGAGGAGGGTGGATTTATTTTTGAACTGGATAATAAAGATTATGAAGCTCTTTGAGCCAAAGTTGTGCAGTTTGCTAGCAGCCCCTCTCAGAAGATTAGAGAGACTTAAGCTTAGGGTTCCTTATCTTCTGCACAAAACTGTGTGTACAGGATTCATCCTGGCCTATATTCACATTGTCTCCATGGAACTAGAGGACAAATTGATTCAACGTGATGATTCCTGCTCAAAGAATAAAAATGTCCTCTTCTCTGATCCAGAAGTCATGATTCTTCTGCCAGTGTCTGTGAAATTATGATAGACTACTTTATAATTCTTGACAAATTATTATTGCACATTATAAAAAATCCCAGAAAGAAAAGATGACCTTTGTTTAAGGCTGTCCATCTTGATAATGATCCTTGCTTAAGAAACCCTCAGGGTAGTTAAGTAACTTACATTCTCTGGGTTCAAACAACAATTTTGTTTGTCAGTTGCTGAAATGTATACACCCTAAAATTTCAGTGTTTTATACAAGAGGAATATATTTCTTGCACACTTAATGTCAGAATTAATACTCTTAATCTGTGAGAGACTTATCATTTCAGAATCTGGGCTGACTTCACCTAGTGCCCCCAGCATGTAGAGCACTGTAGTCCTCTGCATTCAGCTGATGAGAATCAAGGGTTTTCAGCCAAAGATTACTATGGACTAGACCTAGAAATCTTATGATCATACATGACTACATTGGATCTGGGAAATGTAGTCTGGGGGTATATCAGGGAGAACAAAAAATAATGTTGGTGACAAGCTAATCAGTCTCTGCCAAAATTAGGTAGAATTAACACCTCTATTTCAAAAGTACAGGACAGTTGGCATGTAGTATTTCCTTAATTTATTATTTAAAAGCCAAACAATTTCTCAAATAATTTGTAAAAGTTATTATTTTTAATATATCACAATAATATAATGTTTTTGTATTGGCACAACAAAAGATTGATATTTCCTTAAAGTAATATTTCCAAATATTATTCAACTTTTTTCTAACCTAAGTGGAAAAAGTAATTTGATGTGGATCAAACCTAGGTAAGCTACAGTACGTGAGTCATAGTTTTGCTTACCACCTAGGCCCATGGAGGTATAAGAGTTTATCACTAAAGGGTTACCTGAATGGAGTACAAGATATACTTAAGTCCATAAGCCATCAGTTCCTCCATGATATAATGAGAACCAAGTACACCAGTTGCCCTTTGGAGATTCTAGTTCAATGAATGATAAGATGTTAGGGAAGAAAATTCATTATACAATAAAGGTAGTTCTGTGTTCTGAGAACAACTTGTTGTGGAATATCTCAGTGATTCAGATTAAAACATTGCTTAAAAGATTTTCTGTGACTATTCTAGATATCCCTCAAAACTGAATGCATATATGTCCAGCTGCTAAGAGTAGATCCTATTTATATTTACACAGATGTTTTAGAATCGTTCTGAATTTCTTCCCTGTCTTCTTTTGTTGCAGATCAACTCCCCCTTATCTATCTCAAAAACCACGGCACAAGCTCTCATTAGATCACACCTCACAAGTGGCATCCTGTACCCACCAGTTATCATTCCAATACCTAGTATCCATGGCTCATAGTGCTATAACAAAATGATTTTGTTCTAAAATGAAAATCTTACATCATTCTCTTAATGTAAATTGATCAATGCACTCAAGGGCAAAGTTTAAAATTTGTAGTTAAATAGAAGCTCTTTAAAATATGCCCGTTGTTTGTCATTTTACCTCATCTTTTGCAAATCCCCTGTAAGTATTCTCCATCTCACCATATTGCACAACTTGCAGTTTTTTAAGAATATTGTGCAGTCTCAAAACACTCTGCTTTTCCAAAGACTGCTCTTTCTCCTAAAGAAGTCTATCCTTTCATTTTTCCATTAGATTCATCCCTATAATCTTTTATATTTTAGGTATAAAATTCTCTTCCAGAAAAATTTTCACAATTCAAAACACATTTAAAACCTTTTTCTGACTTCCTGTAAACTACTGTGCAAAATAAAGAATTTTATACTTACCAGTAATATTATTGTTGATTTTTATTTATTTCTCTTCTACTAGCCTCTAATATTCTTAAAAGGACACTACATCTTATTTTTACTGAAAATGGAGATATGTATATTTTTAAATTTAGGAATAATCTCTCATCCAAAAATGTATTTATCAGTCATTGTTTGACATTCAAAACTTATTCCATGCAGAATTAATTTTACATACTTCAAAGACATTATTTACAAAAAGTACTTTCCTGGAGAAAGTAAAGTCTTTAAGCAAAATGTTTCATATGAAATGAATTTCAAAATAAATTCTATAGCTTTCTGGAGTTGACTAGTAGTTTATTTGAAAGTGAAATTAAACAGAGATTGATTCATAATGGGACTCATGATTTCTTTATAGATACACTTGAAAGACTTTTGAATTAGAGAAACACCAAAGGTATAATTTGGAGATGTACCTCAGATTAAATAATCAGTTCAGTGCTGAATTAGGGTATGTGTTTATCATGACTTCCTAATTATTGGATTGATGATATTAGGCACATACATTCTTCAGACATGAGTCTCTGTGGTTATTAATATTTAATAAAAGATTTTAAGAAATATCCTGGGATCAATGCTAAAATAAAAAGTGAAATTTTGGAGTATAGTGTGTTTATTGAGAATGATAAAACACTTAATATGGCATTAAATATTCAATGTAAATTTGCAAATCAGAAAGTTATTTGCACCCATGTTATTGTGTAGAGTGTTTTGGGATGGAGGAAAGAGATAACTCTCAGATCTGCTCAAATTTGTTCTGAGCTTCTGCCTATATCAGACAGCTGGCCCGATGTCAAAAGCATTTTGCTGATACTGAAGGCCATACAATTAAGCAGGGTTTAGAAATACTATAGGAAAAGTGTCTCAGAGAAGCAGGAGCAATTCCAGAGGGGTACTGTGACAAGACATAGAAGAAGAGACATAAAATAATTTTTCAAACATACCACTACAAAAATCAAGAAGTAGCAGTTTTGGCAGAGGAAAGGGACTAAAATCGATGAGTCTAGCACTAGGATGATATATGGATACCAAGCTATGAAGACTATTAGATCTTCACCTTCTAAATAGAAGAATAAGACATTTCTAAGGGCTATGTTTCTTATTGCTAGTTCATAACTACACATTATTGAGAAGAAATAAACTAATCTCAGTGTCTCTTTAGGACTAGTTATTCTAATTACTATAAGCAACTCTTTGGGAATGTAGAACATAACATGAGGGTTTGAATATTTTGTAGTTTGTTCATACATCATTAATTCACTGTCACAGGGGAAGTTAACAATGAATAATATATTCAAAATAGTAGAGAGAAAGCAAAACATAACTATAATTACAATAATTTTACTGATGGTAAATTTCCCAAAGAAAAACTAGAAATTGAGGCACTGTGAGATAATTTCTTTTAAAAATTCCTAGGAAAAGTCTTCGCTACTTTAAATTTTATACCCAATGAAACTAACTTTGAGAAAGGAGAGTGAAATAAAGGTGGCTTAAGACAAAAAACACTGACAAAATTTACTATAAATAAATTCTTACTGTGGAAAATCCCAAAAGATATTTGGTAGAAAAATAGAAAATAATCCTAAGAGAAAAATAATGGTAAACATTAAGATAAATCTTCAGAAGTGTTAAATAAAGATAATATAATATTATTTAATTAGTGAGATTAAAAATAGCATCAAAATACCAAAATATACCAGCAAAATTTTTAGTTTGAAGCAATAATCAGTATTTAAATACTGTAAGTTTCTTTTAAGTTTACAAGAACACTAGCATATTGTTCAACTGTTAACTTTGCTGTAATAGGTATGCATATAAAATATCTATGACAAGCACTGAAAAAATAAAGAGACTGTGTAGCTTCAAAAACAATAAGGGAGAAGCAGTATAAGGGAAAGAATCAACCAAATTAAAATAATTATGAAAGATAAAAAAATAACTAGAAAAAAATTAAAAAAAGAGCATAAAATTAAAAAATAAAGGCATGCACATATGTGAGTTTTCTCAATTAATAAACTAGTTAGCAAGGTTTTAGGTATACAGTATGTATCAAACTATATGCTATTAAAAACAAATACACTTAACACTAAAAACTGAGGCAAAAAATACAAGTAAAAATATTAGTCACTACTAATCAAAAAAAAAAAGTAGTCACTATATTAAAAAATAGACAAGAAAATTTCAAAGGGGAAAAAGCGTTTCCAATGTTTGTTAAAGTTGTTATCTAATGGTAAAACACCCAATACACCAAGATAATTCCTCTGGTTGTCAATAAATATTTCTGGAGCCAGGCACAGTTTCAGGTATTAACTACATAATAGAGAAAAAATAGATGCAAAAATATGCCATCAGTAGATTGAGTGCTCACCTTGCAACCGTGAGGTCCAGGCCCTGGCCCACATAAATCCATATGCTGAACGTCATAACTGTTAACCACATAGATGGCTTGGAGGGGAAGGCTGTCATCTTCCACCCAAAAGGTTCCCAGTTCAGTTCCCACCCAGTGTGCCCCCCCCCCCGCATCCACCTGTATGGAATGAAACTATGTCACAACTAATGATGTACAACTATTGAGACTGCTCTGGACTTTTCCCACTTCTCTCCCTCTCTCTCTTTCTGTTTCTTTCTCTCACCTTCTCACAAACAATAAAATAAATAAATAAATAAATTTGGCATCATGGATAACTTCCTACTGGAGAACTTATATTCTACTGGGGAAAAAATCAATTTTTAACATGTATGCAATTAATAAGTAGCTTGAAGATATTATAACTGAGGGAGAAATTGATATATGTATATGCTCATGATAGAAGATGTTACCGGTAATACATTTCTCTCTCTAAATGGTATAACCAAACAAATACAAACAACTATAAAGATGTAAAAGCATAGAATATTTAAGCAACAGAAATTACAGAGTTAATATAATAAGCTTACATAGAACGTGCAACCAGCAATCAATCTCAAGCTCACATGGAACATTTATGTTAATGACCATGCAATTGGTCATAGAGCAAGTGTCAACATATTTTATAGAATTGGCTTTATGCACAGTACGTTATTGGTCTAAAATGTAACAAAAAGAGATGTTAATAATTAAATACGCAAACAGTATAAATAATTATATACCCAATGGCTCATGAGTTAATGTAGTCAACATAGCAGAAATTAAAAAAAACTCTTGAAACAGAATAATAATAAATATTACATACCAAAATATGGCATGCAACTGAAATATCCTTACAGAACTTAATTTCCTATATTATAAAAAAATGGCTACAAGTTAATATATTAATCATCCCATTTAAGATGTGAAAAAAATAAAAACAAAGGAAACAATGAACGTAAAAATTGTGGAAATTATGTATAACTTTCAAAACAATAGAGACAACATAGATTATAGATTTTTTTTTAATAAAAAAATGATAGGGTATGGAAATTAAAATATAAAACGAAACTACAAATGCTGCAGATTTAAAACAAAGAATATTCTGAATAATTTTATGCTAATATAGTTTAAATTTAAATGAAGTGTACAATGTAAAGCAAAATAAAATATAATAAAGCTAATTCAAAAAGAAACTGGACTGACAAATGGCACTATATTTATTAAATTAGCTTAAAATTGAAGACATT